>RPOG01000579.1:160484-294326 GCA_008086565.1 Thalassoma bifasciatum | reverse complement strand
AGCGGGGCGGCTGAATAAAACATGTTAAATCAATATCTATTTATACAGACTGGGACTGAGGGGCTGGAACAATAAAACATCATCCATTTCATCTACGCTGCACTTTGAGTCCGCACATCCAGAGCTGTTATTTTATAAGTCATGAATGTCTCTCTGTCTTTTTACGGCCTCTTCTTTTTCTTTGCTTCATTATTCTCTCATCACGTTATTTTCTTCAGTTTTTCCACCTTTGTTTCTCATTCCATCTCTCACCTTCCTTAAAGGAGGAGTTTGGCTCATTAACCTCAGGTGTACTCTCTCTCTTCCTCTCCTTTAATCACCCCCTCTCTCTCCCTCTCTCTCTCTCTCTGTATTTGATGCTCTTGGAATCGGTAGAGCCATAAAGCTCAGGTTGTTTTATTGGCCAATGAAAAGGCAGGCGCACAGCAGGGCAGTGCATCTTGGGTAATAGAGTGTGCGTCTGTGGGGGATAACTCACCGGAGGGGAAGGCGCTTGTGTGAGTGCGTGTGATTGAATTTGGATGGAAGAAGTGAGAATATGAGGCAAAGAGAGGAGAGAGAGAATGAAGATCGAGGGAGAAAAACTGAAAAAAATGCAAAGATTTTCAAAGCTAAAGAAACTGGAAACTTAATGAAAACTTGACTCATAATCTACATTTCAGTCGCTAAGTTTGTTTCACAGTTTTCTTCACCAACAAAACGTAATTACAACGTGGACATCCTACCTGTTTGGGGTCATTACGTCACATCCTGACGCCCGTACCCTGAATATTCACTCTCCTTTCCACCAGAGGAATCCAGAGTTCAAACATATCAAAAGTGTTGTTTCATCAAATTATTCCAAGTGGTGAAATTTCTCCTGTAAAGTCCGTTGTTTGTCTGTCTGTCGTGTCCGTTCTCATCAATAACAGCAGCTTCACAGTCTTAGAGCATTTCCTCCTCAATGTCAATCTGACAAAGCTGCAAGTCTTTGTTTTCAACAGGGTTCTAGCTGCAAGACTAAAGTCACCCCATCCTTTTCTGTTGAGTTTTCATCCCAGGACAGCTTGTGATAGACAACAAGTGCTCCCTGCTTGACTGGTCTTGTGTAATATCACTATTAGAGGCTCGTTTATTGACTTAAAGGCCTGTTAATCACTCCTACAGTAACCAATCACCTCATCATTCACAGGAAGCAGCTGTAGCCATTTAGATCATTGGTGAGCCTTTCCACAAAGAATGCAAAGTTGACTAAAAAGAGGACAGTGACAAATTCAACAAGTAAAAATCCTACAGTGAAAGTTTTAAAATTTATATCAAAGTCAGGATTCAGGAAAAAAGTCTGAAGTCTTCAATTCATGTCATAATTTCTAGGAAAACAAAGCTGGAGAACTCCCACATTGTTTCACCTAGAAAACTCAAATTTCACCCAGATGTAGATGACAAGGTGTAGAAGTGATGTGGTGGATGTTTTATGTCTGACATGAAGCTTCTTGAAGTTAATGATGCTCAAAAATGGATGTAAAAAAATGAAGACAAAAAGTGTTTCAGCTGCATTTATCCTGATTTGGACTTTAGCCACATATAAAAACATGACATTTTCTGAAACTAGAGACTTTAATCTTTATAATGAGGAGTCACTGATGAATTTTGACCTTGTGGTTCTACAGTTATAAGCTTGGAATCATAGTATAATCCAGAGTTAGGTTGAGTGTAAGGGGTTAAACCCTGGTTCCTGTTGTCAAAACGCTCAGAAAACGCTCAATGGTAAAAGCCACTTGCTTTCTCTCACATGGCTTTTATACTTTTTTCTGTGAGTCACGTTTGTGCTGAAAGCAGAGCTGAGCCTTTAGTCCACAAAAACATGAATGAACCTTATTTTCACACATTCAAACACAGAGTTTCCTCTTCATCACTTTAGATCTCTGATGACTAAAGATCCAGGTTTGGTGAAGAAGAAGAAGTCCTTCTGGAGGTTTTCTCTATTTGTTATTTTCTTCTTCCTGGACTCACCCCCTCTGAACACACTCACACACACACACACACACACACACACACACACACACACACACTGACACATTCACACATCATCACTCCAGCCTGCAGGCCCACAGTCAAAGTGTAGCAGCCAGCTGTCAGTGCGCTCGATTTGAATCCGCTAATGGAGCGACGAGTGCAGCCTGACATCCACTCACACACACACCAACACACACCAACACACACACACCAACACACACATCATCCCCAGCCTCTGAAGCAGCCATTTTCCTCAAACATCCATACCTCCTGATTATAGTCTGTATAATGAGTGGACGTAACGACGATCGGCTCAAACTGAAGCCTCCAGCAGATGCTCCGCCCCCTGGTGTCTGGCTGCAGTATAGCAGTATTCGGGGCGGGGGTGGTGTCTGGCTGCAGTATAGGTCATAAGCCCCGCCTCCCCATGTATTCCAGATATGAGCCGGGAAAACTTTAAAAAATTACGATACCTGGTAGAAACGTTTCTCTCATCCTTACTCTAAGGTGGTATGATGATGTCATCTGGCTGCATGGTGTTCAGGTGTTTTTTTTCTGAGAAGTTAGATTCTCATTAGTTATTGGACGTTAAAAACCGTGATATAAGTTTCGTTTTACGATAGTTGACAGCTGCCGTTAGTGAGTAGTTTTTATCGGGGATATAAGAAACTTCAGGAAAGAGCCAAAAGGAGACTAAACCTTCTGAAGAAGAAAAAATAAATATTTTTATTTCTCTTTTTTACTTGGCTCCACCAGAAATTCTCTACTGCGCAGACTCTGGCTGCACAATGGCGGCTAGAGAAACTGGGTTTTTTGGCTTCAAAATCGTAGAACGGTGACAGGCGGAGCCACGCTGTTTATTTCGCGAGACAAAGCAAATTTTCTTACATGGGCAAAGTATCAGAGTGAGTGATTTTAACTCAGAGGATCATTAATTCTTAATTTCAAGTCGGTTTACTTGTGTTTTTAAAGCAGCACTTTAACTTAATATTTCAAGTTAAACCGACCAAATATTTTTTACAGTGTACGTTACCCCAGCTTTAATGAGAATGTCTGACATTTTGGAGCCGCTGAGACAGAGAGCAGCCCGTCTCCGGTGAGAACTCCTAAAAACAGAAATGTAGAAATCGAAGACAACAGATGCCGTCTTGGTTTCAGGGCGAGGCAGGAGGTGCCACGGCGCACGGCAACAGGGAGAGAAGAAGAGAGAGGAGTTTTTCTTCTGGTGTCAGTGCAACTACAATAAAAGTCTGACTAAATGTCATCCTGTCGCCGATCCACAACGGGAAGCTGGTTTTTGTGCGGCGTGTGGAGGTGGTGGAGGTGAGGGGGGAGGGGGGTGTTTGCACGCCGGGCACTGACACAGTTTGTGGAAAGAGCTGGGATGTCATCACCCTGAGGGGAGAGGAACTTATTCATCCTGTGTTCGGAGTTTTAGAATACATTTTTGCAGGTTTTTCTTTCAGAGCAGCAGAGAAGTTCAGAGTAACTTCTTTCATTCCTCACAGAAGCAGAATGGTCGGGGAAAACCGATTGTGATGGCAGAGCTTTGACTTCTTGCAGGTGGATTCACAGTCAGGCTCCTCTTTTCTGTCACTGTGTGTTCGCAATGTTTCAAGACGAAGGAAGAACTGATTGCAACATCCAGCCTGAACTGTTTCCCATCTCGAACCATTGACTGTATATAGAATAAACAGCGTGGCTCCTCCTGTCACCGTTCTACGATTTTGAAGCCAAAAACCCTGTTTCTCTAGCCGCCATTGTGCAGCCAGAGTCTGCGCAGTAGAGAATTTCTGGTGAAGCAGAGTAAAAAAGAGAAATAAAAATATTTATTTCTTCTTCTTCAGAAGGTTTAGTCTCCTTTTGGCTCTTTCCTGAAGTTTCTTATATCCCCGATAAAAACTACTCACTAACGGCAGCTGTCAACTATCGTAAAACGAAACTTATATCGTGGTTTTTAACGTCCAATAACTAATGAGAAACTAACTTCTCAGAAAAAAAAACACCTGAACACCATGCAGCCAGATGACATCATCATACCACCTTAGAGTAAGGATGAGAGAAACGTTTCTACCAGGTATCGTAATTATTTAAAGTTTTCCCGGCTCATGTCTGGAATACATGGGGAGGCGGGGCTTATGACCTATACTGCAGCCAGACACCAGGGGGCGGGGCATCTGCTGGAAGCTTCAGTTTGAGCCAAACGTCGTTACGTACACTCATTATACAGTCTATGATACAAACACATGGGAAACATTAACTTAAAACATGAAGAGTAATTTATCATAGAAATTGCACATTGGACATTCACTTTTTCCAGTGTAGAGTCTTTGCTCTTTAGAAGAAGGTTGATTTCCTCGAAGTTTAGATTGCTGAAGCCATGATTTGTGCAAACGCAGGAGAAAACACCAATATAAATGTGCATGAATCCAAATCCCTAGGAAACATACATGCACATGTTAACGCTGCTACAAATAGACTCTGAGATCTTTGATTTCTCTCCTGTCCTATTGTCCTGAGGAGATAAGCTAAACAGGGACAGAGAAGCTGCAGACAATGCTCTGATAATATTTCACCGACGCTGCCTCAATTGTTGTCATCGGCTCGTGATAAGCAAACAGAAGCGAGAGAGGAGGAGACAGAAGGACTAAATATATCCGATAAGATGTCCAGCCCGTCGTATTGTTCTCGCTGAGATAAATATACACAAGAGAGAGAGAGAGAGCAGCAGAGCAACAATAATCAGAGTTTCAGAAATAAACAGGCCGTCTGTCTCCAACAAAAGCTTCATCAGGAGGAAGCAGAGGGGGGGGGGTAGTTTTTCAGGAACGGGGACCAAAGTTCACATTAAAATCAACACCTCGCACAATAAGGCGTGAAAAGCAGACGCCGGGTTCAGCGCGGGAGACGGGATCACAGACGAGAAAGCTCTGAAATCTCTGCTGAAAATCTGCCGGCGGTGACAGTTTGACGGGAAACGGTTGGAATCTGCACAGAGTGACGTCTGTTTGACAGCAACACGGCAACTTCCTGCCAGTCGAGTGAAGACGAGTGACAGAGAGAGCGCTCTCCCTGGTGGTGCTGATGTAGGACACGCACACACGCACACGCCGCTGCAGCTCGCACGCCAACGTCGAACGCAGATTGGCACAGATGTAACACTGATGTGCAGAAAAGCATCTTTTGTCCTCAGCTTTTATCCCTGTTCGATAAACTCAAACATGTCTTCATTTAAAATCAATCAACCTCTGAGCTCTCACATGAACATCTCTGAAAACCATAGCACTGCAGCCTTGAACAGAACGAGACTTTCTGAGCAGTAAATGTTCACAAAGTTCATCCAGTTCATGTTTTATTTCCGCTCTGTTATTGTGGGAAACTCAGCTTCCAGGAGAAAAGAAAAAACAACTACAGCAGCGACATAAGATCCAAAAACAGCAATAAAAAGCAACAGAAATGTAATTCTGTACGTCTGGAGAGGCTGAAGAGCCGCAGAGGAAGTCTGATCCACAAAGTGAAGTGGGAAAACCTTCAGGAAAAACCAGTAAATCCCTTAAACAAAGGGAAGAGAAGTCGTCTCTTCATCTCATCTTTATCATGTCTGCAAACGATTTTGAAAAGTCGTGTTTTGGAAGCAGAGTTCAGGCTGATTTGGATCAGAAACAGCTCAATTCTTGTTCTTCATTTTTTATTTTCTTTATTTTTCAGAGTTTTAAGCTTTTGCAGGTTATTGTTTATTTGTATGCTGGTGTTTTTTTTTATCAATGCCAATCCTGTAAAAGGTTTTAAAATGTTAAAATAAATTCAACAGGTGTCACAATTCAACTAAGTGAAGTTTCCAAATGTGGAGCTTAAGTTTAAAACTGCAGTTCCCTGACTGTCCACTAGAGGTCTGGCTCAGGAAGAGCAGAAGCCACATACACACACATTCAAATAGCTGACTGTTATTATTATTATTATTTTTAAGATACTTATTTTGGGCTTTTCTGCTTTTTAATTGGATAGAGGAGGACAGTGGATAGAGTAGGAAAGGGGTAGAGAGTGGGGAATGACATGCGGGAAACAGGCCAGAGGTGGGAATGGAACCCGGGCCACCTGCTCAAACCTCATGGTGCACGGCCATATCCACTCGGTCAACTGCGCTCCAGCTGACTGTTATTGATAAGATTTTATAGATATCAACACCATTATTGACTTGTCAGCAATATTTGATAGTTTATAAGTACATCAATAAAAAATTGGTCTCTGGATCTAGAAATCTCTGGATGTGAATAAATAAAAATGATCAAAAATCACACATCACGTGACTTCAATTTATTGTTTTGTTTTATTTTATTGACTGAAGTAGGCCACCTGGTGTCTTGAAGTGGTAATTGGAAATGTTTACCTGTTAGTATTTCAACATTTTGAGGTTTCAGTAGTGTTTATAAAGAGTAATTATAATGTTTCTACTATGAAAGTTGAGATCCTGTTTCAAAACCAATGTTATATCGATGTATGTAAACCACTAGCATATCAATGCAATTTCCCATATACTTTAGCATTAAGCTATCGCTGTGTTTTCTATATTTTGTGCTACATTAGGAGGTGTGTAACACGTTGAATGTATTGAATCTAAACCATTGTAAGAAAGTAAAGTACATTTCCTTGTGTGTTCAGTGTAACAGCTTCTTAAGTCAAACTTCAAGAAGAAAATCCTAAATCAGAGTTTTCTTGGGAAATTGTATTAAATTGTTATGAGAGACTAAACCCAGATCCTTCTCATTATGAGAACATGTTTACACTATTTAAATAAGATTCAGGGACAAGATTGTGATATAACTGGACATAGTTTGTTTTCAAGGTGGCAGAAATATCAGTCTGCATGAAGGAAATCTCTGGCTGATCATTTGTGATGTCATATTTTGGTGATAACAGTTTAAATGTGTAATAATTTGCTCTTATGTTGCTGCCTTTAATCCGATAAACAAACAAATCCACTGTATATTGGGGATTATTAAACAGTTCAGGTGCAGCTACAGACCAAATATACTCAAATCTCAAACAAGCAGAGACCAAACAGGTTTTCATCAAGGTTGATTTCCTCTGATTTTAATGTTTGGTGATATTAGATTTTGCCCTCTTCCTAAAGTGGTAAGGGTTGAGAGGGGAGCGAGTGGGTAATAAACGAGGAAAAACAAAGAGATAAAAGCAGGAAGCTTCAGCGCGGAGGTAATAAGAGAGGAAAATATTAAAAGATGAAAGTGAATCTCTGACAGGTGGAGACGTCGGGGAGGAATAAGGCAGCTGAAGAGCCCGCTCCTACTTTCAGGGCTGGGGGGGTTCTCTGGGGACCTGTGATTGGCTGGAGGGAGGCTGGAGGAACCGTGATTGGCTGAAGAGCAGGAAATTGTGGTGCTTGAGAGATTAGTGATTGAGTTTAATCCTCCAAGTGTGTGTATNAACCTGACGGCACAGAACCAGACTGAATGAAGACAAAATACAGCCCTAAAATGCTCCTTCATGATTCCTAAAGAAGTTAAAAGTCCTTTTTAAAGCAAAAAGAAGTTAACAGCAAAGATAGTTGGCTTTAAAGAGTCTTTTAAATTAAATCAAAGTTGGTGGGTGCAGGAGCGATCTGTCTGCCACGAGAGTCTTTAAGCACCAATCAGTCCATTAATCCACAGGGAACCAAAAAGGAAAACCAGTTCAAAGAAGAATGATTGATCAACAACAAATCTCTGCTATACCAGGCCCAAAAATCAAAAATTAAAGTGATCTCACTGGATCCAGGGAAGAGTTGATGTCAGGAAGCAGCTCCTTCGTTTTCCTCCGCGTGCAGCAGCACCAGGCTGTTGTTTACCTCCGTTGTCATGACGACCCACATTGAGCCGCTGTATTACTTTAATGAAATCTTTTTAAAGCTTTTTTTTTTCCTTTAAAGACCACGGTGGCACATATGTTAGTACAAAATGATGTTTGTGTGGCGTTATAGATGAACATGCACGCACTTCTGCGCAGCACTTTAGCGCAGCTGTGTTATAAGATCCACGCCCACCGTGAGTCTGTAGTCGGGCTAGAGGAAAAGATAACCAAACCCAGTAGAGCCGAGTAGAGTAGAGCTGGAATTGCATAGTGGAAAAGCGCCATATGACTTGAGACCGAGCCGGGTGCTCCCTCTCCCCTTTCGAGCCAAGGACACAGTGTCCATGGTTTCCAAAAAGAGTGTCAAATTAAGTTTCATCAATCCACCTTAAGCAGGCTAAGGTCTGAAAAAGTCTCTGCTGGTTCTGAATCAGGTTTATATCTAGTGTAGGGCAAAAGAAATATCTGATATATCGGCCGATATCCCACATATCTGCTGATACATTAAATAAGAACATTGATATACACTGGAAATATACTGTACATGAACACAAATTGTTAAGACACAGCGTTATTATATTCTTCTATTAGAAAAAGGTGGACGTGTGTATTGACAGGAGCATTTATCTCTGTTTATTTTGCAAAAAAGCATCTTACACGACCTTAGAGCGCCATATTATAGTCTTATATTAGGTAATTAGGCCGTTTGTTTTACTTCTGAAAGCTCTATAAGTGTTTTATTTTTGGCTTTGAATAACCAATGCCACTTTTTAAATGAAAGGATATTTTTAATCTCAAGTTTCTTTCTGCGAAATAACTGCATGCTTTTCACTCCTGAGTTTGAAGAAAGCCACAGAACGAGCCTCAAACAGACACAGGAGAAGGAACAACACGATCTCCACACAGAAAAAAATGACAAAAAAAAAAAAGTTTATACATCGAATAAACAATGGTCGATGAAGATACGCTATAATCGGCCTGATTGATCGGTCAGGCTCTAATCTGGTGTTCTCTTTGCATGGTGGAGTTTGAACCTGCCTTTTTGAATGCAGTGACTTCCACTACAGAGACATCCTCCCCTTTTTTTTGTTTTACTATCACAAAACTTTTTACACTTTTATCAGACTAAAGATGGTATTTATGTTTTTTGCAAGCCATTAAATTTGTTTTCTTAACAATTTCTGTGCTGTCCCATTGTTTTGGTATTTCAACATTACAGCTGAAATACACCTGTTGTGTCTCTGGTTTCCATTCAAGTCAATGTGTCAACTACACAGGAGCCACTTCATTATTGTTCACATGAATAACTTTGATGGGATGATTGCTTTGTCATACTGTCTTTACTTTACAATATGTTTATATTCAATTTGTTGCAACTGCTTTTATCATTTCTGTAATGCTATAGTACACTGTGCTTTTTGTCCTTCACTTCTCTTCTTTCTCTCACTACTTTAATTATTTTATCATTTCAAAAGCCTCCTGTGGACAAGTGTTGCAAATTAACACCTGTGCTAAAACTCAAACAATGCATCTGGTTTGTCCAAAGTTATTGTGATGTCCACATCAAATAAACAATAAAATAAATGAATTATGTAATCCTATTTCTGTCAGATGCTGCAGCTGTGACCAATCAATTCACCTTAGGGAAGATCGGGTGGCACATGAGGTAGTGCCATCTCAAAAGAGCCTGTGACTTTCAGAACTGAAATACTCATCCCTGAATCAACAGGCTTTCTAACCAGCATCCCCTGCAAGGAGGACAATCTACAAACTCAAGCTCACATTTTCTTTCTTTGTAACTGATCCGTCTGTTGGTTTGTCTTTGGTGTTAGCTGCAGTGCAGAAAACTCCTGCTGTGAGCAGAGACTCATGAGCTAAAAGAAAGGAAAGAGAAGTGCAAAAACTCCAAGTCTGAGGCTAAAACATCCTGCAGAGGAAGATATAACCCTGACAGTCTGACACAGAAAACTTAAACTCTGCACTTCTGCATCAATATTAAAGATGCACGGAGAAAGTCAGAGCTGCATCGCTATAAACAAACCCGCAGACACACTCAGGTGTAAGTGATATTACCTCGCTCTGCTGCAAACCACAGAGGCAGAGTGACAGAGTAAACGGGGTCAGGAGCTCAAGGACTCGCTCTAAATTTAGTCCACTATTGACAAAAGTGAAAACAATCCAGAGAAGAAGAAGAAGAAGAGGAAGAGGAGGAGGAGAGAGAGTTAGAGATGAGTCCTCTCTCAGGTTGTTGCATCAGAGTCTGTGTTTTCTCTCTGTTCAAAGTGAAGACAACAAGTTATCCTGTTTGTTTGTGAGGAGTGATGTCTGCTTGTCTTTTCATCTGCTCACACACAAACACTCCTGCAGCAGCGTGTGTGTGTGTGTGTGAGCTTCTGTCAGTAAACAGTGACGTGAAGCTGTCTTTGTTATTCGTGATCAACAAACAGGAAGCATGGAAAAATGAAAAGATACAGCAAGATTTAAAGAAAAAACAAGCTTTACTTTTATTTTATGAGGCTTATTTATGCTCATTTGAATATGATGCACATGCACGGAGAGATAAAGCGTCCGACGGCGGCTCCGTTTCTGCAACAGCGCTGACAAAATCCAGATCAATCTCCTCAACACGAGCTCAAATTCTGCCTGTTTTTCTGACACGTCCCAGTTTCTTAGAAAATATTGACATGCTTTCATTTTACCCAGCGCTTGAGTTCAGTACCTTTATTCTACTAGGAACAAAACAATAGACACTTGTACGGGGCAATCTAAACCCTCTGTAGAAGTCGAGTAACAAAAAGTGACATTTGTGTTAGCTACCGCTCTAGGAGAGTCGCACACGTCGAGAGGATTACTCTTAGTTAGTAGGAGGACAAGTCTCGCGCCGCTATTCGTCTCTCTCTCTCAGAGAGAGAGAGCAGAACAACGTCCTGTCTCTCTCAGAAATCAACAGCCTGGAACGAACAGAGAGACTCGGGGAAATACAGGAAGCGGACTGGACGCCAGGGTTGATTTTAGTGATTGATTAAAGGCCGAACGCGAGGAGGGAGGAGCCGCGGAGGAGAGTTATTCAGAATATCTACACAGTGTACCGCCGGGCGATTTCCCTTCAGCGTGTTGGATTAAACAGCTCCAAGGCTTGTCAGCTTAACACTCTTATTTCCCAGAGTCACGCTGCAGGAGGGGAAGCAGCTGGAGGCCTGAGTTTCTCCAGGTTCTCGTTGTTAACAGACAGTTCATCAAGGCCTCCTTATTCAAATCATTCAGCTATTAGTTTTCAACTTTATTATCATATTGTCATGATTATTAAATCATTATTTTGCCTGTTTTCTAAGACTCTCGCTCCTTGAACATAGTTACCCCCATATTGAAATGGGGCTCAGCATTTCAACATCACCATTTTCTGAAAGGAAATGCGGGCTCCCTCCTCTAGTTAAACTTATTCTTCTGCCTGTTTTTTCATCATTATAATCAATCAACTAAAACTACTCAGTCAAGAAAAAAAAAAAAACTTTCAGCTCCTGTATAAACATTACCCTGAACCAAACAGTTCCTTGGGTCCATTAAAAGATTGGTTGATTACACAAAACACCACCAGACCAGTAGAGGGCAGCAACACAACAGTGAAGGTCCTGGCGCCAATTGTTAGGCTTAAGTCATATTTCGAAGTTTCAGAAAAAAAAAATTAAAGGCATTTTTCTAATGTATATTTCTGCTGAAATGCTGAGCAGCACTCAGCAGTAGCATTTCAACATATTGATATTCAACTTTAGTATCATTACTATCATTAAACTTATTCTTTTGCCTGTTTTTTCTGACCGCCACTTCTTGAACAAAATTGCCCCCATGTTGAAATGGGGCTCAGCATTTCAACATCTAGCATTTTATTTGTCTGTCTGTTTTTTCAGTTCCCTACTCCTCAAAAAAAGTTGCACCAATTCTGACCATTGAAAAGTTAAAATGTTAAAAATGTTGAGGAATGTTGTGCTTGTAAAGGGTTTATCCCTAACCTTTGTACTTTTTAAAATATTCTGCATTTTCTGAAACTTTTTGGCCCATTCAAATGAATGGAGAAGGTCTGTTACCATTGAAACCACACAGCAGTGTCGCTATGATGACACTGGGGAAGGAGGGGTAATTATAAAAAGTTAAAAACATACAGAATAATGTTTTAAATATTAAAATTAGTCACATTTTAAAGAATTTTACCCCTAAAGATAGCAAGCAGTTTGGGTGGTTTTTGTTTCTTACTTATCTCACTTTTTTATTCTCTGTGGTTCTTTCTCTCGAAGATTTTTTCCCACTTTTTATTTAATCATGATATGTTCTGTTGGTGTCAGAACAACAGTTGTTTTTTATACCTAAAACCAAATTTTAAGGCAGCACTTTACGTCATATTTTTGTCAAAAGTTTCTGTCATAAAACTGACACTTAAAACTTCCTGTTGCATCTTCTGAGCCTGATTTTTCTCCTAATTCCACCTTAAATACTTTTTCTTTTTTTTTTTTCTTTTTAGAGTGTTTGAGGGAAGCGTGTAAACCTGAGCTCTGATTGTGAACGTGCAAACATCTTCGACTTTTCCTGGCTCAGTCCTCGAACTGTGATCACATGATCGCCCGCCTCACTGCGTCCTTCTAATCAAAGTTAGCAGCAGCGTCTGGTAAGCTAGCGGGGGGTCAGGAGTACCTCCTCGAAGAGCGGCGGGGGGGCTGGCGAGCGAAACGCTGAGGTCCCGCAGCGCTCCAACGGTCTGATGAGCCAATCAAAGACGGGACCGACAAGGTCATGGAGAGTGTGTGTGTGAATGCTTCTTTGCTCTCAGTTCAGTCGCTGTGATGGCTGTGTGTGACGTGGGGGTCATGAGGGCAGGAGGAGCTGTGGGGGGTCCAGCATGGAAGGGAACAGGAAATCATTAAAGCTAATTACACCAAAAGTCCAGAGTTTCTCATGCAGATGAGTACGTTTGTCTTCGTTTGGTGTAAACAGTGATGAACACAAACCTCCTGTACTCGAAATTTTTCAGAGAATATGAATGAAAACACAAAAACTTTTCCTTCACTCATGGTTAGTGGTTGGGTGAAGACATTAATTAACAAACAACTGTGTTTACTCTTACTCTGCACTAACATTTCTGGATTCTGAGTCATGAGGAAAGAAAAAGAATTGTCAAAGTTTCTGCAGGAAAAGTGAATCCAACTGTATAACAGAGGAAAGGGATATAAAAAGATATCCAAGGAACTGAGGATGCCAATAAGCAGAGTTCAAACTCTAATGAAGAAGTGGAAAATGAGGGATTCTGTTGAAACCAAACCACCCAGTCCATCTGGTTGTTTGTAAAGTCGATGTTGACTGTCCTTTTAACAAGACCTACGTTTCTTTTTGGGTGTTTATTGAAGTCGACTTTTACAGGACTCTCTGAAAGAATGTGGTCTCTGGACATTTTTCTCAAAATTTCCTCTTTTTTACTTCAAAATTTGATTTTATAAATCTTATCTGAGAATTTTGACATTTTTTCTAATATTTTTGACCTGTTATCTCAACATTTCAGCTCCACTATCCCAAATTTTGTATTTTTTTTATGTTTAGATTCTGCTTTTGTCCAATACTTTTGACTTTACTTTCTCAAAATTGGATTTTTTTCAACTTAAAACCTCAAGTTTTATTTCATACTTGTGACTTTATTTTTCTTGTAGATTTGACCTTATAAACAGGATTTCAACTTCCCAAAAATATTTACCTTTTACCCACAATATCCCTCATTTTTACCTCAAAATTTTGAGGTAACTTTTTAACTTAAAATCCTGACTTTTTTCTCACAATTTTGACTCCTTGCCTCAAATGTCAACTTTTTATCTCACAGTTTTGCCTTTTTTTCGGCTGAAATACAGGACTCTCTGAAAGAATGTGGTCTGGCTGTTTCAAGATGCACAATAAGGAGGCACTTGAGGAAAAGTGGGCTGAAGAAAGACATTTCTACACAAAAGCCACAAAGTTTCCTGCTTACAATACGCCAAACAGCACAGAGACAAGCCTCAAAACTTCTGGAACAAAGTCATTTGGAGTGATGAGAGCAAAAGTGAACTTTTTGTCCACAACCATAAACATTGTTCCATTTGGAGAGGAGTCAACAAGGCCTATGATGAAAGGTCCACCATTCCTACTGTGAAACACGGAGGTGGATCACTGATGTTTTGGGGATGTGTGAGCTACAAAGGCTCAGGAAACTTGGTCCAAACTGATGAATGAAGGATGAATGCAGCATGTTATCAGAAAATACTGGAGGAAAATTTACACTCATCAGCCCAGAAGCTGCACATGAGACGTACTTGGACGTTCACACATGACAATGATCCAAAACACAAGGCCAAGTGGACCTGCCATTGGCTACAGCAGGATAAAGTGAAGGTTCTGGAGTGGCCATCTCAGTCTCCTGACCTCAATACCGAGATCTCAAACCTGCAGCCCAAGAATTTACAGGAACTGGAGGCTTTTTGCCAAGAAGAATGGTCAGTTTTACCATCTCTGGAAGAAGCCAAGAAATCATAAATTCTGCCGGGGTATAAAAACTTTTGAGCACAACTGTAGATGCTTGAAACTGTTTCTGCATCCGTTTTGAACACTCAGGGTTGGATTCAAGAAAAGATTGTGCTTCTACTTGGACTATTATTCTCTGATTTTGTTTATTGTTGTTTTTCTTTCTTTCTTGGCTTGTGATTTAAGTCGAAATTGTTTTGCTGCTACCTTAGCGAAAGAAACCGCTTTGAGAACAGAGATGTTTCCGGGCGTACACTCTCTGAAAACACACCATCATACTTTTGTTTCTACAGCTTTCTATCCTCCTCTTCATCTCACATCGATCCCAAACATCATTTATCCTTTAGCACATGAATAGAAGGAGAGGGAGCGGGTGGAGAGGGGGCTTTGTCCCGTCAGATCTCACCCAGATGTTTCCTTTAATCCTGTAATTAGCTCCAATTACCGTAATGGATGCAGAGATGAAGTGATCGTATTTGCACACTGAATTAATTCAACTTTTAAAGCCCTACAATGAGCTCTGTTTCTTTCATTCCCTCTGTTTTCAGGTTTTTATCTCCAGGTTCCAGTCTTCACGCCTCCTCTCTCACTTTCTCAGAGTGACTAAGCAGACAAAGGAGAGACATCCTACCTCCCTTGTGCCTCCATCCTTTTTTTTCCTTGTTGTCTCGTCCTTTCCTGTGTTGTTCTCCGGGAAATCTACAGGGTCTGCTACGGAAATTAGGACAGTTATCGACGTTAATATCATTAATAGAGATTATCGGCGCGAAACACAGCTGAGAGACTATACAAATTGTCTAGAACACGAGGCTCGCCGCCGCCTCCATGGCGCTCGGGGGCCAGGGAGCGCACATTAATGAAACCGACACAAAGCAAGGTGAGCCCCACCACAGTCCCGGGAGGTTTATGGAGCGGGGAGAGTGGTTTTCAAGCTGTGGGATGAGGTCTGATGGAGGTCTCTGAGATGGTTCTGAGTGGTCTGTCGTACGCAGGAAGAAAGATCCAGAAGAGGAGGCTCAGGAGAAAGTGGAGAGGAAGATGAGCTTCAGTTATGAGAAGGGTCAGTTTGGCGGAGCAAGGAAAGGCCGTTTGGAAACTTTTACCAAAATAAAAGCCCTCTTACAAATATCTGCAGAAGTGCATATGAACTCAAAAGACTCAAAAATATCTCCATGCAATGAAGACTCATCATGACACACTGAGCTCAGGATGTGTTTGCCTTCAGTTTTGATGCTTCACGATATTTGTTTTAGCAGAGGACGTCTGTGTGTTTAAGTGAATGTGTATGTATTTTTATGA
Organism: Thalassoma bifasciatum; assembly: GCA_008086565.1. Lineage (NCBI taxonomy): Eukaryota > Metazoa > Chordata > Actinopteri > Labriformes > Labridae > Thalassoma > Thalassoma bifasciatum. The sequence goes on along the minus strand of RPOG01000579.1, from coordinate 278,657 downwards.
GTTAATGTACAGTATATTGTTGTTCATATTCCATAGGGCTGAGGTTATGTTATTGATATCAATTGCTATATTGAAGGTGGTGATTTTTTTCCAGTCTTGTTTTGGATAAGATAAACACATGAAGGAGGAAAGTGGGATTTTGGTTTAAAAAAAAACAAACCTTGGCATAAACTCAGTTTTGCATGAACAGGAACATCTAAAAAACAAATTAGAATATTGTGAAAAAGGTACATATTCTTAGTCACTTATTTCAGAAGAGAAACTAAGCAAACTACAGCTATTTTTTCGAACGTTTTGCAGGTTTTTTTCCCCCAATTTTGACCAATTTTCACCCATTATTTCTGTTTTTTGACCATTTTTGCCACCTTAAACTTACGCTTATTGCCACTTCTTTTCTAGTTTCCAACAGTTTGTTTCTTTGCTTAAGCAGGGTTTAGTAACACTAGTGAAAAGCATAAAACATCTCCTGCAAAAAATTGTATACATTCACATGGGGGAGGAAAGTGGGATATTGGTTTAAAAAAAAAAAAAGGACCTTGGCATGACCTCTGTTTTGCATAAAGAGGAACATTAAAAAATTAGAATATAGTGAAAAAGTTACAGATATTTTGTCATTCATATCAGAAAGTGAAACCAAGACATTATATTAACCCATTTTATATAAAGTTAAATATTTCAATCCTTTATTTTATGACATATTATGGCTTACAGACAATAAAAAACCCAAAAATTCAGTATCTCAGAAAATATAAAGGGTATATTTTAAACAGAAATGGCAGGAATCTGAAACGTTTTGCTGCTTTCTGCCTATTTTCAAAGTTTTCTCCCAATTTGTGCCACTTTAAACTTAAATTCATCGCTATTTCTTCTTCTCTAGTTTTCAAAAGTTTGTTTCTTTGCTTGAGCAGGGTTTTTTGGATACACATATATGAGGGAGAAAAGTAGGATTTTGGTTTAAAAAAAAAAAAACATCAGCATAAACTCTGTTCGCATAAGCTGGAACATCTAAAAAAATTAGATTATTGTGAAAAAGTTAGATATTTTTTGTCACTTATTTCAGAGAGTGAAATCTAGATATTTTATCAACTTATTGTATATATAGTTGATTGTTTCAAGCCTGTATTTCATGACATATTATGGCAAATAGATAATAAAAATCCAAAATTCAGTGTCTCAGAAAACTAGGATACTACATAAGGTCAATATTAAAGGGATATTCCAAACAGAAATGGCAAGACTCTGAAAAGTTTGGCAGCTATTTTGGCAATTTTTGCTCATTTACACCCACTATTTCTGGTTTTTAACCATTTTTGCCTCCTTAAACTTATGATTATTGCCACTTCATGTCTAGTTTTCAACAGTTTGTCTCTTTGCTTAAGCAGGGTTGAGTAACACTGGTGCAGAGCATAAAACATCTGCAAAAAATTGTATTCGGTATTCTGACACATTTGAGGTCATGAAATATTGCACTGCATATGTGATAAGAATATTGTAGCAGGCCATGTTGCATTTTAATATAATTTGTGATTAATTGCCCAGCCCTAATATTTCATTTATTATGCACATCAATGATAATGATGTGTAAATGTATAAGGCTCATTTCCATCCCTGTCTGATTGCAGTTTAGTGCACATGTACTTTATAAAACAAGTGTGCACGAAGAAAACAAAATATATCCAACTGCTGTGCCTCCAGTACTTTACCAGCATATAAGTTTTATCAATAAATGTACTGTTTTTTCTACACAAAACCACACCTATGAGTTTGACCTGCAGGGATCCAAAGAGACAACAAAATCTGAGAAACAGCAACAAAATTTTTTTTTATGAATTCAAGAAACAGGAGGAAAAATAAAACTCATGTGAAAAACAACAATGGAAGAAAGTCTAACATCTCTCTCTCTGCTTCACTGCTCCCTCACACACACACTCCTCATCACCTATAATATCTGATTGTTTCTGTCACACACTCTCTTTAAAAAAGAGGCTCAGTGTATTCGGGACACACACACACTCACACACAGACACACACACTAAAAGCCCTGCCGGGTCGCGGCGTGAGCTCGCTCCTTGATGCTCTGATAGAAGAAGCAGACAGGAGACGGAGAACGGGTCAATAATTCATCAGATCGAGGGCTCAACACGGCTTCAACCCGAATAAACCGTCTGTGACCACACACACTCTCTCAAATCCACACACACACACACGTCGCTCAAACATTGTCTGAGCGCTGTCAGACACTGTCTCCTCCTTATTTCCACGTCCTACTTTTTCTCCTCCTTCCACATGAATCCACTTTCACTTTCTCATACTTAATGTCAGGTTCGTGTTCACGTCTTTTCTTGAAGAAGCTTTTAATGTGATAGAAACAGGACCTGGCACTGATGTGTGGATTAATCTGGAATAAAACCCCTGCTGTGCCGACGTCTCACCTCTCAGAGAGTTTGGATCCTGTTTTAGGATCTTTGTGACGGTGACAGATTCAGAGAAACTTCAGAGCGTCAGAGTCATTTTGGGTAAAGATGTTAAATTTATGAGTCTGAATCAGAAAAACTTGACCAGCCTTCACCTGATCCATCAGAGCGTCCGATTAAAGTCCGAACGACGGCCTCCAGAACGACCTCAAAGCTGAATTATCACCTGTGTTACAAAGTTTGGACACAAACTGCTCTCTGCTTTGGGAACATTGGAGGAGTTTCTTCCCAAACAAGAGCTGAAATGTCCCTTTTTAAAGACGCAAAGGTGCAAAACATAGAGATGAGCAACACACTTCAAGTCACACATTAACCACCAATAATTTTCTTTAAGAGTCAAAACTTACATTACAACTCAACTGGACTATCAGCAATCAGCAGCCTCCAAACTTTTATCAACCAATGACAACAAACAAACCGTGATGTCGCTTTGAAAAACAAACCAATCCTTGACACAATTCATCAGCTTGTTTTTTGCAATGAACCTTTAATCAAGTGGCGGGCTGTCAAAGCCAGAAAGTCTTTCTCCGCTGACATGAGAAATATCAAGTGATGTGTTTTTTCCCTTTCAAGGCTTTTCGCCTGATTGTGCTGCTTTAAAACGTAAATTTTCCACATAAAAGCATCTTAGCCAATCACGTTTCAGCCATCACTTGTTGCCGGGGTCAAAAAATCTGCCTGGAGACCAACACAATCTGTGATGCAATGCTCCTTTTATACGGCATTTCTGCATAAAAAGATGGTTTCTTGAGTCATAAAGTTGGGTGAAGTTCATTGTTAATGAACTTAATGTTGGATCCACCAACTTATCCCAGTGAAATTCAACATCCACCAGATCATCTAAAGATCCATCATTGGCATTTTTTGGAATAATTCACCAAACTATCAAGGCATTTGTCCACCTCACAGCGTCACACAGCATCAGAGCGTCATTAAATCTCTGTAACTGACCTCGTAGAGCGTGATGACCCCGTTGGTCTCGTTGGGAGCTTTCCACTGCATGAAGATCTTCTCCTCGTACGGCGTGTTCTGCAGAGACTCCATGGGCACCGAGCCGGGCACTGCAGAGACAGGGTGGAGACTTTAAAACCAGTAAAAAAATCACTGACAGTGCTTTTATTCACAGCTATAAGAATAGAAAAGATACTTCTGTTTGCTACCTCAGCAGAAAACACATTCAGTGACGTCTGTGCTGCGACACCTTCCCTCTCTGATACCCTTCCCCCTCCCACATGTGCAAGTCTGTGAGTTTTGTTGTAATGGTTTGTCTTCTTTATCTTCTTTTGAATAAGAAATTGAGTCTATTTCTCAAAAAAACTGCCACGTCCACTGAGACCGCTTCACACACCGCCATTGTTTTCAAGCTTTCATGCGCTTCCTGCTGACGTCACCTCTGCAGCTCCTGCCTCTCTTCTCTGATTGGGCGACAACTTTTCTGCAGAGTGAAGTTGTTTGTCATTGTATCTTAGCAAAACTGATCTGCAGGATTTCAGAAAATGAAACAGGCAGGTCCACCTGCAAGGTGACACTGTGTCCCCCTGCAGCAGCCTAGTTAGGTATTTGTTTTTTCCCCTCCTCCTCCCTCTTGTACTCTTTTTCCTTATCTTTGAAAATAGGGTGCTGTCTGTTCCAACAGTTCTCCTGCTCCTGTCCCCCCTACTCTTTTATGTCACTGTCTTTCATGTCTCTTGGATGGAATGAAAGTGAAATGTAATTTTGCTGCTCCGAAATATGTGCAATGATGAATAAAGAATCTTGTATCTTGTCTGAAGACTACAAGACTTTTTAGTATGCAGATAACTGTTAATGGAGGCAAAATAAATGGGATTTTTTTTTTATTTAGAGTGTGGGTAAGAGGAGAAAAACAGATTTTAATGTGTTTATTTTTCATGATCTGGACTTGGAGTTTGAAGTGTTTATTGTGCAGCTCAGATATAATTTGGTAAAGCCCTCTCCTCCTCCCGAGCCCAGAGGAGCCGGACACACAGTAATGACGTCCTGTAGAGATAAATGTTGACGCGGCCCTGAAGACGCTGACTAATGGAACAACTGCTGAGACACGACGACAGCAGCCGGGCTGATTTTCTGCAGCGATATGAGAACATTTCCAGACGAACCGCTGGGAGCTCTGCATCCAAATCAACTCATTTGGACGCAAGACTTCAAACTAAAAGTCTATTAGCTCACAAAGTCAATTACTGATCCAAAGTCAATGGAGGAACTGTGTCCTGTCAGGAGAAACTTTCACCTGGAGCCTGAAGTTTTGGCTCTGTCACGCTGTTTCACTGTGGAGATTTAATCAAATTAATGCACTAAAAAAAGACTCTGACTCTCTGGAGTCAACTTTGAGGTTCAGTTCTGGGATGTTGAAACAGCTAAGCACGATCCATTTTATCAATCAGGTTTCTGGAGTGCAAAATAGAAAAGTTATTGGAGGTGAAATACAAGAGAACAAAGTGTCATTATGTTAAAAATAAAGATATAAATACAGAGCAGCTGTCTTTTACAGTGACTGTGAGGAGAATCTGTATGAGGTGGGTTGAGTGGGTTGAAGCAGCTGATGTGATGTGTTAATTTTTTCTTTTTAACTCGACTTTTCTTTGACCAAGACAACTTTTTATTGAGACGTGACAACAAGCAAACTTTGTAAGTTTGTAGCGTAGTTTAGAAGCCGGTGCCACTCACAGCTCAGTGCTCTGAGACTTGTCTATAACGTTAGTGAATCCTGGTTGTGTCCTACCAGGTCTCATCTACCAACTCCAACCTCACCAAGCAGAGCAAACGTAACCTGGCTCTTCATTTTATTGATAGACTCTCAGGTTTGAACAGATCACTGCAGAATAACTGCTGCATGTGGACAGGAATCAACATTAGCACAAACACATTAGAGACTGTTTTAGCCTTTTACTCCTGTTTTAGCCTTTAGCTCCTGTTTTAGCCTTTAGCTCCTGTTTTAGCCTTTAGCTCCTGTTTTAGTCTTTATCTCCTGTTTCAGCCTTTAGCTCCTGTTTTAGACTTTATCTCCTGTTTTAGCCTTTAGCTCCTGTTTTAGTCTTTATCTCCTGTTTTAACTACTAGCTCCTTGTTTAGCCTTAAGCTTTTTTTTAATTTTTTTTTTTTTTTTGTTATTAGCTCTTGTATAACCTACAGCTCCTGTTTTAACCTCTAGACCCTGTTTTGGCCTTTCGCTTGTTTCGCCTGTAGTTGTTGCTTTTTTCTGCTAGCTCTCATTTTAGCCTATAGCTCCGGTTTTAGTCTCTAGCTCCTGTTTCAGCCTCTAGGTTGTGTTTTAGCCTGTAGCTCCTATTTTAGCCATTAGCTCATGTTTTAGCCATTAGCTCCTGTTTTACCCATAAGCTCCTGTTTTAGCCTTTAGCTCCTGTTTTAGCCTTTTCTCGTTTAGCCTGTAGTTGTTGTTGCTTTTTTCTACTAGCTCTCATTTTACCCATTAGCTCCTGTTTTAGCCTTTAGCCCATGTTTCAGTCTCTAGTTTGTGTTTTATCCATGAGGTTGTATTTTAGCCTGTAGCTCCTTTTTTAGCCATTAGCTCATGTTTTAGCCTTTAGCTCCTTTTTTACCCGTAAGCTCCTGTTTTAGCCTTTAGCTGCTGTTTTAGCCTTTAGTTCCTGTTTTAGCCTGTAGCTCCTGTTTTAGTCTCTAGCTCCTGTTTCGGCCTCTAGTTTGTGTTTTATCCATGAGGTTGTATTTTAGCCTGTAGCTCCTTTTTTAGCCATTAGCTCATGTTTTAGCCTTTAGCTCCTTTTTTACCCATTAGCCCATGTTTTACCCATTAGCTCCTGTTTTAGCCTTTAACCCCTGTTTTAGCCTCTAGTTGGTGTTTTATCCTTTAGGTTGTGTTTTAGCCGTTAGCACCTGTCATAGACTTTTATAAGGCATTTATCTAGAGATAATATTTTAGAAAGTCCTCAAGGTCCCTTTAATTTCTGTTTCTGCAGTTTTTTGTTGGAAAAACTTATATTTTCAAATTCCATCAGAAAATTTCTGAAAGTTCCAGAAGTTTTCTGAACTTTTGACATTTTTTTACAAAAAACTTTTTATACAAAGTTGAGTTTTATTTGCAGAGGGCCGAGGCATTTGGAGTTTAGAGAACAACACTGAGCACAAACTGCTGTGGCTCGACTGTCCAAAGGTTTATATAATTCCTTTATTTTATTTCATTTTGCTTATTCTCCTCTATCAATAGCTCCAGAGAATGTAAACAGTTGTTGTTGACTGAAAAGTCTGAGGGAGTTCGTGACCACACAACGTTCTGCATGAATCACCGAGCACACGCTCAGACTCATTACAGCAAAACTACCTGGTAACAAAAATGTGTGTGAGAGTGTGTGAAGTGTGTTTGCAGAAAAAGACAGATGTTCGCACATTTTAATGTCGACACAGACGGGAGAGAAGAGTGTCAGACACCTCGTCAGGGAGTGAAGCTGTGGAAGACACACACACACACACACACACACACACACACACACACACACATAGTTCAACCTGTCTCCCACCACAACAAACACAAACACAACAGGCGTGTGTGTGTGAGTGTATGTGTGTGTGTGTGTTATTTTAGTCCCTATCTCTTCCTCACCATCATTACAGATGCAGGTTTCTCTCCCAGCATGCTTTGCTCTCTGACCTTCCACCCTGTGACTCTCAGACGTACGTGGACTCAGTGACAGACAGCTCAGTTTTGCAAACACTGGATTAGAAGTCCATTAAATGTCTATTATGCTACAGAGAAATGAGGAAAGCAGGGAGCTCTTAAAACTCCCTTTGTTTGACGTGAATCAACTGAAAAAAAAATGATTTTACAAAACACTCATCCACGAGATGAATCGAGCAGAAAAGAAAAGAAGAGCTGCTTTATAATTCTTCTCTTCAGCTGAGAACTGGATGCCATTATCCTTCCTTCTTTAAAATGTGAGGAAGCTCTACTTTCAGAGTTTCAGAGATCTTTTATGGAGACATAAAACTGTGAATAAAGATTCAAAGCATGCACAGACAACAGAACTCTTCCTTTGGATAACAATGGCTTTCACTTGGAGAGCTGATTTCTTACTCCCACTTTTAAAAAAAGAAAACTCTTCTGTCTTTCCTTTTTCTCATGCATGAGTGTTTGCAGGCTCCGACTCATAAACTACACACAAATGTTTCTGCATGTTGAGTCCGTGCATTTCTAATTTATACGAATAAAATCTGCATGTTTGACACATTTTAACCCCAGAGTTTCAAAAAAAAGAGCATAAAAGTACGGTGTCTTTTAGGAAGACTAGAACCTCTGGGACTTTGTGTAAAACATAAATAAAAACAGAAAACAATAATTTGCAAATCCAGTCTCACTTTGTCAACAACTGTGTGAGCAAACAGTCCAACAGTTTAACAACAATGGTTCTAGACATAGAACTGCAGGAATTGATGGATTTCATCATCTACAGACCATAATATCATCAAAAGATTCAGAGAATCTGGAGAAATCTCTGCACGTAAGCAGCAAGGCCCAAAACCAACATTGAATGGCCGTGACCTTTGACCCCTCAGGCGGCGCTGCATTAAAAACCCACATCATTGTGTAAAGGATATTAGCACGTGGGCTCAGGAACACTTCAGAAAACCATTGTCAGTTAACACAGTTCATCACTACATCTACAAGTGACAGTTCAAACTCTACCATGCAAAGACAAAGTCACACATCAACANACAAGAATGTGAAAGAATTCCAGCTCCAAAACTTCAACAATTAGTGTCTTCATTTTTTTATTTTCGTTCAACACAGCATCTCATAGTCAATGTCTCTTTAAACATTTTGTCTTGTATCTTACGTTTGCAGAGATGAAAAACTGAGTCACATTTTTTGTTACTGAGGATATTTTTCTGCAAGTCGAACAATTAGTGTGTTCAATTAAACATTGAAGAAACAGACTAAAATTGGACCCCACGGAGTGAAGTCAAAATTGTTTTCACAGATATGGATTCACACACACACACACACACACACACACACACACACACACACACACACACACACACACACACAGAAGCAGGCAGGGTGCGGGCTTTAAGATGTCTGTCTGAAGAATATTTTGATTAGTAATTCTCAGGTGTTGATTAGACCTCCGACTGTGGAGCAGATCAAATTACACGAACAAAGAAACGCAATTAGATGCTGCCATTTTTATTTAACACATTATCATTCACTCAGGTGTGTGTGTGTGCGTATGTGTGTGTGTGTGTGTTTCATTTCATGCACACTATCTACCTGTACATCTAGGTGGTACCTTTGTGTATAAATGAATGTGAGAGACTCCTGTTACTCACTCTGACATCTGCACGCTACGTTTAACTGCAACGTGACTGTGCATCATGACTCACAGGAGCTACCTGAGTGTGTGTGTGTGTGTGTGTGTGTGTGTGTGTGTGTGTGTGTGTGTGCAGCTCGGGGGCTGAGACAGAAGAAAACAGGCTTCATTGGAAAGATAACGACAGCTGTTACACATTAATCATAAGTTGATTAACTTTAATGCTGCTTAGGCAACAACTGCTTAATTAAGCTCTCTCTCTCTCTCTCTCTCTCTCTCTTGCTCTCTTTTTTTCTATTGTCTCTTAACCCTTGAGGTAAACCCACCCTAAGCCTGTTTAACAAACCTCCCAGGTTGTCACCGTGTAAATTTAGACCTGATTTGCGGCACTGAAGCAGCTGTGGGTGCAAAGAAAAGCTACTTTCCTGTAAAAATTGTTGCAAATTGAAGATAAAAAACACTTGAATAAATTAAATGGTATTATATAGCCAATGGATTAAGTAGTGTATTCATAGAAATAAAACATCATGCAGGTTACCCACTGCAAGAACATTTCATTTTCTTCCTGATGACGTACAGTTGTGCTCAAAAGCTCATAAAACCTGCCATTGGCTACAGCAGGATAAAGTGAAGGTTCTGGAGTGGCCATCTCAGTTTCCTGACCTCAATATCATTGAGCCACTCTGGGGAGATGATTAATATCCTGTTAAATGTTGCTGAGTTTTTACATTTGAAACAATTTTCTTTATGTTTATATCTTAATACAATAACCCGCCACAAAAATCATATCATTTTGGAAATTATTTGGCGTCCCCTTTATAACGACCTTGTGGCCTCTTGGTGGGTCACAGCCCACAGGTTTGGTACCTGGGAGCTGTCTCACCACTTGTCAGCCACTTACTGACATTGTTCCTTTTCTTGTGGCAGACACTAAAATCACAGTTACAGATCTCCCACAGCACTTGACCTCTTTGGTAAATTAAATTCACTGTCTAATTTTTCAAGATATTTTATCTTTTGAGCAGGAATGCATTCCCCTTTGTCACTTCCATCCACTTCTCTTCTTTGCTGTTAAGACTGTTGAAAAGAGGAGTAAAATATGATAGTTTTCCTGGGCAAAACTTCAGACTTCACAGCTATTTCTTCCCAAAATCTTAACATCCTTAAGCTGTTGATGACTTTATTTTATAACAACAAAACATGCAATCAATAACCTCTTGCACAAAGCTCATATCGTCCTTCTCCATCCAGTTTGGACGTTCACACATGACAATGGTCCAAAACACAAGGCCAAGTGGACCTGCCATTGGCTACAGCAGAATAAAGTGAAGGTTCTGGAGTGGCCATCTCAGTCTCACAAGGTCAAGTCAAAGTTTTTAGCTAAAAGTTAAAACTTTGGAAAAAAAAAAAAAGAAGGGGAAGAAAATCCAAATTTTTTGATATGAAGGAAAAAAACTTGATATAAATTGTCAAAATTTTGAGGAAAAAAAATCCAAATTTTGAGATAACCCCCCCAACACACACACAAACATTGAGGGTAAAGACAAATTTGAACACGATTAGGTCAAAATTTTTAGACAAAAGATCAAATTTGGGATTTTTAAGTCAAAATCTGAGATATAAAGTTGGATTATGAGATTTTAAATTCAAATTCTTGAGATAAAAGTCAAAATTAGCAAAAGGTCAAAGTTTTAGATAAAAAGTCAAACCTTGAGAAAAGACCAATATTTTTAGATTAAGGACAAAAAATTGAGGAAAAAATTCAAAATAAAGTTCAAATTTGAGATAAAAAGTTGATATTTTAGAGAAGATGTCATAGTCTTGAAATTTAATAAGTGACCAATTTTAGATGAAAAGACAACATTTGGGACCTGCCATTGGCTACAGCAGAAGAAAGTGAGGGTTCTGGAGTGGCCATCTCAGTCTCCTGACCTCAATATCATTGAGCCACTCTGGGGAGATCTCAAACCTGCAGTTCATGCAAGACAGAGCAAGAATTTACAGGAACTGGAGGCTTTTTGCCAAGAAGAATGGTCAGTTTTACCATCTGAGAAAATAAAGACCCTCATCCACAACCAGCACAAAAGACTTCAAGCTGTCATTGATGTTAAAGGGGGAAATACACGCTATTAAGAACTGGGGGAGGGAAACTTTTCATCAGGGTTATTCTGGAAGTTTCTGTTGTTATGATTTAAATCATAAACTCTGCCAGGGTATGTAAACATATAAGCAAAAATGTATATCTCAGATGCTTGAAACTGTAGCATCACATTTAATCACATGTCCATGTACAAAAACATGAAATAATGCATGTTATATCAACATTTTACAAATGACTTCTTCATGTTGTTGAAGATTTGTCCTTTCCAAGAAAAATAAACTCATCTTAAAGAACAGGGAGGGAGCAGGAATTAGAAACAACGCCGCTGGACTGGATTAAGATTAAATTACACATTGGGATGGAAGGATTACAGATCAGATGTGTTATCGCTGCGTCTGATTGGAGAGCAGAGCTGTTTTAAAGGAGAGGACGAGTGTTTGCTTTTGCTTCAGGAGCAGATGGTGGATGTGAGAGNGCTCTAACTTCCCTCGCTCCTCGGTGGGTTGCTCTTATTAACCGGTTAAAATGATTAAAGTAAATAAGTGATCAGTTATCTCGCTCCCCTGACGGCACTTTGAAGAACTGTTTTTTTTACAGACTGGCAGCTTTGAGGAAGAATAAAAGTCAAACAGCAGACGCTGATGTCTGCGATTGTTGTTTTTCTTCCTCTGTGATCTTTACAAAGACTCGGCGCTCTGAAGATAAAAGGATTATAAAATCTCACTGACTGTGATTGTCCTTTGAACGAGGAGATATATTTTTCTCTTTCATGGCAGAGGGGATATTTATAAGGATATAAACATGTCACCAACATCGGGATTTACTTTAATATTTAATATCGGCTGTTTGACTTTGAAAAGTGCTTAACCGCTGACAGGATATCAAGCTGGAGAGATGAAAACAAGTGGAGTCGAGCTGCTTTTTATCAGGAGAGATATCAAAAACAAATGTACACGTTATTATTACTGAACATTTAGGTCAATATTTACGCTGATTTCTTCTCTTTCAGAAGCTAAACAGCTTTCTAGTTGATCTCCTGAGATGCATCGTGACTTCTTTGGAAAGCGCACTGGCATCTAAACAAGTTTTCATGTCGTATTTTAATGAATATCGTCTGATCTGACTTAATTTGGGCCATATGCACTTGGCAAGCTCAGAAAATATCTTATTTAAAGATATTAGGGGACACAAAGCTTTAAAATGATGATATGAGCATTATTTCTCTTTCAATTTCTTGAAATCAGGCAGTTTTCTGGACTTGTCAGGTGAATTAAACCCTATTTGTACAGGATTAGTTTCACCTGAGACTTCTGGTGATGTTAAATAATTGCTGAGCAAGCCTGTTTTTTAATTCCAACCATGTCCGTAATTTGTAAAATAAAAATCCTGGGCAAAGCACCAATCATATTTCAGGTCCTCTGATAATACTAATCCAGTCTGAGTTGACATCTCTGTAATTTCAGGTGTTAATAGTTTTTAAAGCTCCAGGGTCTTTGCAGCTTTTTCTGATTGTTTTAAGCTCAAAAGTTATTCAGAGAGCATTTCGGATTTCTAAACAAAGGTTTTAAAAACACACTAGATGGACGACACTTGCTTTGAACCAGTATGTCAATGGTAAATAGGTTATGAATAGACTCATGTATGTTCAAATAAAGATAAATTAATTCAAAAAGTTTGAAAACTCTACAAATAACTTCAGCTGAAATACAGGACTCTCTGAAGGAATGTGGTCTGGATGTTTCAAGGTGCACAATAAGGAGGCACTTGAGGAAAAATGGGCTGCATAAGTCTCAGGAAGACAGCCATTTATACGCATATACCACAAAGTTTCCTGCTTACGCAAAAGTGAACTTTTTGTCCACAACCATAAACATTGTTCCATTTGGAGAGGAGTCAACAAGGCCTATGATGAAAGGTCCACCATTCCTACTGTGAAACACGGAGGTGGATCACTGATGTTTTGGGGATGTGTGAGCTACAAAGGCTCAGGAAACTTGGTCCAAACTGATGAATGAAGGATGAATGCAGCATGTTATCAGAAAATACTGGAGGAAAATTTACACTCATCAGCCCAGAAGCTGCACATGAGACGTACTTGGACGTTCACACATGACAATGATCCAAAACACAAGGACAAGTGGACCTGCCATTGGCTACAGCAGAATAAAGTGGAGGTTCTGGAGTGGCCATCTCAGTCTCCTGACCTCAATATCATTGAGCCACTCTGGGGAGATCTCAAACCTGCAGTTCATGCAAGACAGAGCAAGAATTTACAGGAACTGGAGGCTTTTTGCCAAGAAGAATGGTCAGTTTTACCATCTGAGAAAATAAAGACCCTCATCCACAACCAGCACAAAAGACTTCAAGCTGTCACTGATGTTAAAGGGGAAATACACGCTGTTAAGAACTGGGGGGAGGAAACTTTTTATCAGGGTCATTCTGGAAGTTTCTGTTGTCATTATGATTAAAAAAGAGTAAACACAGTTGTTTGTTAATAAATGGCTTTACCACTAACCATAAGGGAAAGAAAAGTTTTTGTGTTATCATATATATTGTCTGAAAAATGGCCAAGAAATTATAAATTCTGCCGGGGTATGTTAACTTATGAGCACAACTGTGTCTAGAAAAAGGTATTTTTGCTGCAGATTTGACAAATAACTGAGCTGAATGCTTTGTAGTTACCACTGTCTTGCAGGAAAATATTTAGTCAATAAAGTCTTGTGGCTTTGTCGTCAAACAGATCAATAATCAGCCTGTCAGAGGCATAAAGAAGCACTTTCAGAGGCCATAGCCTGACAACACATTTTCCCTGATAATTACTGAGATGTTTCTCTCTTTAAAGCCACCAAACGCCACTGTTAGAAATGTAATTATAGCTCAGAGAGCCTGGATTTCTGATCCCCCGCTGTCTCGATCTGTTCATTTGTTGTTATGCATGAGTAAAATGAGGCCATTGCACTTAAACTCAGTTAGATAATGCAGGATAGTCCTGAAGAATTTTGCTGTGTGTATGTGTGTGTTTTTGTTGGTGGGGTTTGTGTCTGTGTTATCTGATGAATAAGAGCCGTGCAGTGACACATCTGCGCTGAGCCGACCTGACAGCGTCCTGATGAATAGGTGTTTCACGGTCAGGTTAACAGGCTGGTGTGTACGAAGAGTGGACATGACATATATCTCTGAGGCTGCTCTCTGTTTGTTTGTGTTTGTGTGTGTGTGTGTGTGTGTGTGTTTTGTGTGGGTGTGGATACAAACTGTCATTTGTCTCTGTGAACAGACGGACAAAACAACAAGAGACATCATGGAATTTGGAGAACAGCGCTGGATAAAGATGCTGTATGACTTCCTGCTGTGATGGATGTGACGCAGTCTAACTTTACAGACGGATGCTGTGGGAGGATACTAACGGCTGTTTGCTAATCCTGTTTGAACAGATCAGTAATAAAAACTATAATTATGATGGTGAATGTTTTTATGAGTACGATGTGAGTCATCATAATCTTTTGTGCTGGTTGTGGATGAGGGTCTTTATTTTCTCAGATGGTAAAACTGACCATTCTTCTTGCGTTTTTCGGAGGTCAAGGACATTTAAGAACGAGACAGAACGTACTTGACGTCCAAACTCTAGAGGGGTCTCACCGAGTTACTATAACTCCAGTCCTCTGACTCTACCGGTGAGGTCTTGGAAGTGAAATATCTGCTGTAGCCAATGGCAGGTCCACTTGTCCTTGTGTTTTGGATCATTGTCATGTGTGAACGTCCAAACTGAATGGAGAAGGATGAAATGAGCTTTGTGCAAGAGGTTATTGATTGCATGTTTTGTTATTATAACATAAAGTCAACAACAGCTTAAGGATCATCTTCTTTAAACAAAGTTGTTAAGATTTTGGGAATACATAGCTGTGAAGTCTGAAGTTTTGCCCAGGAAAACTATCATAATTCACTCCTCTTTTCTGCCGTCTGAACAACAAAGAAGAGAAGTGGATGGAAGTGAAAAAGGGGAATGCAATCCTGCAAAAAAGATAAAATATCTCAAAAATGAGGCAGCAAATTTAATTCCCCAAAGAGGTCACGTGCTCTGTAAGGTTTGTAACTGTGATTTTAGCGTCTGCCACAAGGAAAGGAACAGTGACAGTTAGTGGCTGATAAGTGGTTATTTTAGATTTCGTGTACACTTGTCTTAAAATGTAAGGGATACTACTTAGTTGGGGTGGTGAGACAGCTCCCAGTGGTACCAAACCTCTGGGCTGCGGCCCACCGGGAGGCCGCAAGGTCATTGTAAGTGGCCGCAGAATGATTTCCAACATTGTATGATTTTTGTGGCAGGTAATTGTATAAAGATACAAACATAAAGAATAATGTTTTAAATGTTAAAACTCAGATACATTTAATAGGATGTTAAAAATGTTCAAATGTTTATATTCGAAAAAAAAAAAAGTGTTGTGGTCACTGTATTTATGGGGTTAGAAGTGGACCACGAAAACTTTTGGGACTTAAAGGTGAGCCCTGAGTTGGAAACGGTTGGGAACCACTGCTTTAAACATTCCTCCAAGGATTATTCAAGCCTTGAAAACTTATAAATGGAGCTGGACATCACATCATTCCTGCTGATACTGTATCTGAGTATTGGCTCATGAATTCACGAACCACCTGTTGGAGATATCTGCTTTAAGGCTCCATTTCAATATCTTAATCAACTGTTACACGAACCTCCTGATTAAATTAGCATGTGGCATGATTGTAAAGCTTTTGGGTGCATTAAGAGTTTAATTATCTACTGAGTCTAAATGAGTCAAAACATGAGTGAAACAGCATCTCTTCTGCAGGAATCCTGCAGAGCTAATGAAGACTGACGCCTCACAGAAACAAACACTGACTTGACCTGCACCTTTACCTGCTCCTTCATTTGTTTGAACACTTCATATCTTAAAAACACAGCTTCAGGTAGGTCAAACCATTAAGCAGAAGCTGATTTAATCTCCTCTCATGAAATAAGTGTTAACACCAGTTCTCTACATTTGAGAGAGAGAGAGAAAGTAATTGCACAGTTTAATTGCGAATCCCTCATTCTGCTCCTTCTCATAGGTTAAAGTATATTTCTATGTCAACGGCAGAATGAAAATGAGGAGCTGCTCTATAAAACCATTACAGTGCAAACAGCAATTAGCCTCGGCGTGAACAATGGCTGTTCTGTTCTCTAATTACTGAATTACAACCCGGAGATTAACGACGGTTAAATAAAAAACAATTAAGAACAAAACAATTAAGGCTTCCCCCTCCCCCCGAAGCTACGGCTGCTCCCCGGCAGTGTTAACTGTTTTAAAGGGCTCAGACATCCCGCAGAGTGTGTGAGCGAGTGTGTGTGTGAGTTAATCTGGTATAGGTTGGAGTTGCAGGCTGAGACGTGATGTTCCCCAGAAGCTAAATTCAGAGGATATTAGTTATGAGATCAGGAGGAGACGAGCGAGCCCGGAGGATGCTGGGAAAGAGATGAGAGGTTTGGGATCATTAGAACAATGTTTTTACCCTCGCTTATCTTTTATCAGACGATGCTGTGATGGATTCCAGCTATTTGAGCTCAGCACAGGCGCGTTGTTGAGACGAGAGTGAAGCATCAATGAATTATTAGCGGCGGCGGCGGCGTTGGGTGGGGGCAAACACTCTGTTCTAAGTAATAAGAACACGGAGCCCTCCGGAAAAGAAGAAGGGTTTACAGTGCTGTTGTTTTCAGATAATTATCACTGTGAGGGAACATTTGTATGAGAGGCTTTATTAAAGTATGTCAGAGCTTCGTGTAGGTTTGGAGGCTCAGAGGAATCAAACCAAGACCTCTTCACCTGGCCTCCATTCTCGCACACCACCAATAAAAATTGCATTGTTCTTTTTCCCAAACACAGGGGCGGATTTACTGGGGGGCATAGGGGGGCTGCTGCCCTTTTAAAACAAAGCCTTCGCACCCCTGTTGTCACCCCAGTTACAAAGATGTAATTCAAATAAAAGTTAAAGCTCATTGGACTCATCCATGAATTACAAATTGCAGTGAATGAGCAGTGAAAACTATTAAACCACGTCAAGAAATGGAAGAACCATGAGGACCTTAAAGAATTTTGAGGCTGAGTTTAAGATGAGAGAAATTCACCGACTGACTGTGAGATGAGTCAAAATTATGAGAAAAAAGTTGAAATTTTGAGATTGAAACAAACTAATTTTGCGTTCAAAGGTCAAAAATTTGAGATATCAAAGTCAAACTTTCATGATAAAAGGTCAAAATTTTGAGATAGTCGGAACTAAGTTGAAATGCCTTTTTATCAAAATGTTTTGAATTTATTTGTGCAAAAAAATTGAGATGACGAAGTCAAAACTAGGGGATAAAATCCAGTTACTTGAAACTCTGAGATACATAGGCAAAATTTTGAGATAACTTCTCAAAATAGTATGGCAAAAGTTGAAATTTTGCCTTTTTATATACAAATCTTGGTTGAATACATGCAAAAACATCAAAAATGTATTTTTTTTTTTTTTTGAGACGGTGAATCAAATCAAGACATAAAAGTCATTAATTTGAAATATCAACATCAAAATTCTGAGACAAAATGTCAAAATTAGAGATGAAGAGTCAAAATTATGTTGCAAAAATTAGACTTTTGCCTTATTATCAAAACATTCTCAACTTTATATGCGCAAATGAAAAAATTGAGATGTCAAAGTCAAAATTATGAGATTAATAAGTCCAATATTTGAGATAATTAGTCAAAATTATGGGCAAGAAGATGAAATATTTCCTTTTTATCTCAAAATTTCTGACTTACACGTTTCCAAAAAAAAAGCAGAAATCTCAACAAAGCCAGTTTTTCCTATTTTGATATTTTCAACTTTCAGAAATTGCCTATTATACATTAATTATGTTGCCGTTTTACAGATGTTTCACTTCAAATGTTTTTGGGGAGTGTTGTAAATAAATGTTTGGGTTATAGAGCTACTTTGTGGTCTTTGGTAGAGGATCCTCTTTTGGGGTTTTCAGGATATGGTCACCCTGATATTAGCACATAGACTTCTGACAGATTCACACCACTTAAAAATTGCCCACCCCTCTCTTGCCCCTTCATCAATATTTTCTAGCTCCGCCCCTGCACAAACACATGATTGATAAAACATACACACCAAGTGTTGTACCATCCACTCTAAGTGTCATGTTTCTGGCTCCCTTTAGACTCAGGTTTGGTCTCTGCCAATCTCAGACAGTCAGCCATTTTTTAGCGATGATGAATCATTCAAAGGAAACGGCCAAGATTCAAAGGCATCAGGCCAACAGTTATTTTAATAAGTGAACAAACCATCCCTGCGCCAAGATTCAGGTGAGTTGTTGTTGTTCTTGGGAGGAAGTTTGTCTCAAACTCAGTGACAAGTTCTGCTAAGTATCATTTGTTTCTTTGGGTTTAATATCCTAATGAATCATTTAGATAGTATCATATGATGTTGTGCACATCTTCAAAAATGGCTCAAAACACATCAGGTCTGTATCCACAAATCTATATGCATTTCTCTGTGTGAATATGAATGTGTGTTTATTCAAACATGTGTATACATATCAATACTCCTGGTCTGAATGTGTGCATATTTACTTGGATGTTAAAGACAATTTAAATGTTGGATCAAAAAATTGGAGGCAACTTTTTGTAAGGTTCAACTCAAAAAGTTTCTTTGTGAAAGTGATGTTATTCTGTACATTGCATTTTATTCTTGGGTTGTCAGGATGTTTCTATTATATGATAAAAATTAGCCTTGAAGCTAACTGTGGACATGGATGCTGTTCTTTTGTGTTAATTAACACGCACTGTTCCTTTAATAAATATTGTGATATATTGTAGCTTATCTTTCCAAAGCCAAACATGTTACACTGAAGTAAAGTGTGACTATCGTCTCATGTTGTATGACCCAGTGTTTCATACCAGAGTGAAACATATCATCTTATGTTGTGTCCTTTTGTTTCGTAGTGGAGTTTAGCAAAGCAGAATGTCTTGTGTTCATGCAAAAGTTGGAGTTGTCCCAAGTCCTGTCAAATTTTCTTGTAGCTCAGTGATGCATCGCATAGCATGTGCTATTGTTGTCAAATGTTGCATAATGTCTTGTGTGGTTCTATTTTCAGACGCTTGCATCTTTCATCCAGTGCTGCACTGACATTTTTGGATTCAGAGTCATGGGGAAAGATAAAGAATTGTCAAAGGATATGTGGCTAGGATATGATATACAAAGACTGCAACATGATACACTATGATCAAGCATATCATGTCGTAGCATATCACATTGTTGCATATTATGTTGTATGGATGATATTGTGGCATCTAGTAACTCACCACTCTACAAAGCAGCTCTGTCAAATTTAAACATATCATATTTTCCTTTACAGTTTGGTGCAGCATTGTAATGTATCATAATGTATGTAATATTTCACATAATTTGCCACGCTGAATTCTTAAACCCCGATTGGTTGTTGACCTTTTAGAGTTGCACTTAAAGTGAAATTGAGGAGCTTCTTTGCATTTTAGTTTGGATCATTTACTAAAGTTGGTACTTTAATTGTTACTTTGGTGAAACATCCTTAGCTTTGATCTTTAAAGAATATATACAGATGCAGGAGTATCACAGTTTGGTGGAGGTTATACTCCTTCATTTTGGGTCAGCTCTGAATGTTAAGCACACCTCTTCGTCCGACAAATTGCCGTAGTCTGACCACGCCAGCCTCAAAAGTTTAGCTCCTCCTTTGTCTTAAAGAACAGCTTCAAAATAGTTGTGTTTGTCGAGGAAAATGTGACGTTAGATGGTCACACAGGCCCTTTCTGTTTCTGTTTTTTCTGTATTTTTAGGTTCTGAATGGTTCATTAACGTCAGAGTTTCGTCAGAAATACTGGATTAATCCAGAACAATCACATGCCTGACCCTTCCGTCCAAACACAAATTAAACACCAGGTCTGTTGATGTTTGAATTTGGTGCAGAGCTAAATAATTATCTCTCCAACTGTTCGCACTGCAGCGGCCAGAACCAGCTGTCAATCACACAGCATGGCTCTCACTATAATGGCCGGTTGTCCTTCTGTTTATTCTGAACAAACTGCTGTTGCTGCTGTCAGAAATCTGAAATAAATCATTTTCCCAGAGCTGGAGGGATTCGAGAGAGGAGACTCTGAGCTGCTGGAATAACTAAAGCTGTCACAGCTCGGCTGGACGTACGGACGACTGGATCAATACGTGATGATGTAGTTTAGTGGGAGAATGCACTTTTTTACTCACCGTCCTCCTCCGTCTGCTTCACTATCTCCTCGCTCTCTTTGCTGCCTTCGGGGTTGGCGAGGACGAGTCGTAGTCTCACCGTGACGAAGGGCCGCAGCCCCCGCAGGGTGTAATGTGACGACGTCTGGATCAGCTCCTCGGCTGCAAACTC
The DNA here is from genome assembly GCA_008086565.1 of Thalassoma bifasciatum. Classification (NCBI taxonomy): domain Eukaryota; kingdom Metazoa; phylum Chordata; class Actinopteri; order Labriformes; family Labridae; genus Thalassoma; species Thalassoma bifasciatum. The sequence continues at coordinate 258,341 of RPOG01000579.1, read as the reverse complement.
CTGCTGGTTGAACACGTACTGGTACTGAACCTGCAGACAACGAGACCGTAATGACATTAAGAACGCCGCCGTTTGGTTTGAAACAATGACGGTGAAGGCGAAGAGGAACTTAAACCTGCAAGGCTTAGATAGATGAGCCTGGAAGTGAACGATGTGTCGTCTGTACAGAGTAGGGGTGAGAAAAAATATTGATACAGCTATTAATTGCAATATTTTGACCTCCGATACAACATTGATATTTCAAATCTAAACATCAAGCTTTTTGAAAGAATACAAACTCATATTTTAGCCAAATTGGAAGTAAAATACTGTTTTCAGTAACAAAGAGCACTTATGCAATATGTATGCACATTTTTTTTCAGTGAGGAGAGAAAAATTAAACCTTCTTTTACTTATTGTTGTTCCTCATGTGTTAAATAACAGTGTCAACTTCACCGCAGGTTTGGATGCTTTCAATACATTGTTAAAGCGAATACATGAATAATTAATAATCTTTATAACATTAGTTCAAGTGACGTGATGCACTTTATGTGTTTAAGTCAAGTGTATGTATATAACACTTCATTTGACTTATTTCAAAATCAATAAAAAGGAAAAGTTTTGACTGAATTTGTCCTTTCAATTTTGAGTAATATTGTGTGATTTACAAGCACATTATCTAGAGTTTTTTCTTGGTTAAGTGTAGAATATCACAATATTGTGATATCATGATGCGTATCGTAGGTTCTGAGGTTCTTGCCAATATTACCCCTAGTGCAGAGAAACTGAGATTTTCACAGATATCAGATGAATGTACAATCAAATGTGCAAGTCTTTGAGTGTTTTGTTGTAATGGTTTATTATGTTACTTATGCACTGAGGTGTTTTTTTTTCCTAATCCCAAACTGTACCCCCCTACAGGAGCCTAGTCTGGTATTTGATTGTTTTTTTTCCCTCTTCCTCCCTCTTGTACTCTCTTTCTTATCTAATGAAGCTCGGCGCCGTGCACGTTGGTCCTCCCCCTGTTATACATCACTGTCTTTTTTATGTTTCTTGGACAGGATGAAACTAAAACGTGATTCCGTTGCTCTGAAACATGTGCAATGGTGAATAAAGCAACTTGAATCTAACACATGTAGTTAAGCAACAAACTGCCTGGAATGAAGTTTTCTAAGTTTGCGATCATCGAACACTGGTCTCCTCACAATTCCCCTGGACCAAATTCAAAACTTATGGTGACAGAGCTTTCTGTGTGGCTGCCCCCACCCTCTGGAACTCTCTCCCCATCACAATTCATAACTCTCCCACTCTAGACAGTTTCAAGTCACTCCTCAAAACTCACCTCCTCTCCTTCGCTTTCCCTGACTAAATATTTAGCTCAAAATCAGGTTTTACTGCTTTGGTGTTGCTGTTGGTTTTTTGTTTGTTTTGTCCCTTTACCTTTGGAAAGTGACCTTGGCTTCCTTGAAAGGCGCCATATAAATTATATTGAGAAGTTAGATTTTGGATCATAACTTGTATTTACTGTATATATTCAAATAGAAGTCGTTTTTCTTACCGTCAGGTTGTAGCTGTGGCAGCGCGTCACTGCGTACCCAAACGTCTCCCACTGTATCGTCAGCTGACGAGCTCGCACGTCCACCACGTTGACATTTTGGGGACCATGAACTGGATCTGAAACAGGGATTGACAGAAACAAAACTGTGTTTATCCAGATCTTTAAAAACACAAGTCCAAACAACTAAATCTGTACTTCATGATCTCTATCAAAAGCATGATTTCATATCCAGACAAGACTCTGAAAACTTTGCACTTCTTTGGTCAACCATAAAAAACAGGGTCTATGTTTTGGTCCAAGGTCCAAGTGACGTGATGCACTTTATGTGTTTAAGTCAAGTGCATGTATACAACACTGCATTTGACTTATTTCAAAAACAATAAAAAGGAGAAGTCGTTTTCAATCAAATAGTTTTGACTTGATTTGTCCTTTTGATTTTGAGATGTTGATGTTGTGTGATTTACAAACACATTATCTCGAGTTTTTTCTTTGTTAACTGTAGAATATCACAATATTGTGATATCGTGATGCGTATTGTAGGTTCTGAGGTTTTTTTCCAAAACTCCTCCCTTCACAGATATCAGTTGAATGTACAATCTAACGTGCAAGTCTTCCAGTGTTTTGTTGTAATGGTTTATTATGTTACTTATGTACTGAGGTGTTTTTTTTTCCTAATCCCAAACTGTGCCGCCCTACAGGAGCCGAGTCTGGTATTTGATTGTTTTTTTTCCCCTCTTCCTCCCTCTTGTACTCTCTTTCTTATCTAATGTGGCTCATTTTATTTCCAGTAGGCCTGTCGTAATTTCCTGTCATTGGTACGAAGGTCTAACCTGGCACACCAGATGAGACAGTTTTGTATATTCTCCGCAGAGGTATTTCACCGGTCCATCTGGTGGAAAGAAAGTTTATATATTGGCTACATAATGGCTGATGCTGATTAATTAGTGACACGCTATAATCAGGCTCTAATAGAAACTGAAAGTTCCAAACAGAAGCTTTAAAACCTAAACTCATATTTCTGTGTCAGGACTGGCTCTCCACACCAACTTTCCTATAATCCGATACAATTTGGAGATTGTCTGCGCCATCAGCCACAGGTTACAACCTGTAATCTATTATCGGACATTGTGTCTGACCGCCGGGCCGCGCTGCGTCATTACAGGAGGGATCACATCCAGGGGCCAAAGACTGTGAGAGGGTGTGTATTGATCTGCAGACATTTAGAGAGGTTATTACTGCCTTTCCCATATGTCACACACACACACACACACACACACACACACACACACACGCAGCACTGCAGCAGCCATATGTTGGGCAGGTTTGTGCACCACGTCTGACTGCACCCTAACAAGCTCGTTCAGACTGATCCCTCTGTCTGCCTAATTAATTTCAATCAGCCGCTGATGGCACCCAAAACAGGTCAGCACATAATTAGACAAGCTGTATTAGCTGTTCCTCTCCAAACACAAACTTCACCGACAGCCTAAGCGAAGTCCAAAGACGGAAACAACACAGACGCACGCGGGAGGATCCGGCTTTGGCGTCAGAGGAAGTTTCGCTCACTGTGACTGATTGTTTTTGGACGGGTTTCTGAGTTCATTCACAAGCTGTGTCCAATAACTAAACACCAACAACCAAGCAGGAGTTTGACGTTAAAGTTTTTGAATGTAAAGTTTTTAAACCCTGCAGCTGTTTTTTTAATCTGATCATGATTCATTCCAGCTGGTCTCTTACTCCAAACTGTCCTAAAAAGCCTCATTGTTCCAAATTTAAAAAAATCAGATTGCTGGAATAAATAAAATACTCACATGCAAATGAGTCTATTGTCTTTAAATCTGTTGGAAAGATTACCCAGCATGGTTTTTATTCGACTTAATTCGTCCCTTCAATCCTTGAATAGTGAGCTTTTCAAATTTGGCAAAACCAAAAATGTGGATTAAATGAAACAATTAGCCAAACAGGACCCAGAAAAACCAAACATGAGTGTAATCTGTTGTGTTTACAGTCAGCTGAGTTCATAATCAGATTTTCCAAACAAGCTACTTAAAGATCAGATCATCGTAATGAGACCAGATTAGACATCAGCACCAGGGATGAGCCAGCTAAGAGGCCATCTGAGACGGGACCTTTTCCAGTCTGAGAGGGGTGCAGACTTTACCCCCCCCCTCGGGTTCTTCAGAGCTTACAGAGTCTGTGTTTCTACTTAAAAGACCAAATCCTGGAGTTTCCTGGGTGGTAGACTGGTGTTGACAGCCAAGAAAGCAGCAGGAGGGAGGTAGTATAACAGACGCGTGACCCCGTCCTCGGGTCAACACAGCGGGTTGGATGCTTTCACATATCAGGACCCCTGACTGAGAGGGATCAAGACCAGATGAGGGTCTCCACTTAATGTTTCCACTTCAGGGAAGACCACATGAAGCTAACAGCATTCAGCACTCAGGCTGGAAAACACACCAACAATCCCCGAGCTATCACTGTCCGTTAAAGTTAAAAAACCTGAGTGTCTGCACAAAAAGCAGCTGCTGTTTTTAGGAACCTTTAAGTGAGAGCTGTAAGAAATTGTCTTTTGCTAAAGGAATCCTCAGGCCTCTGCTTCACTATACACTTAGTTCTCTATGTACTTTAACAGCTCTTTAAGGCAGGGGTTCCCAAACTTTTCCGCCTGTGACCCCCAAAATAGCAGCGTGAGGGACTGGTGACCCCCTGCTGTGGTACAACACTAATGGGACAATCCAAAAACAGACATTAACAAACAAAACCCTCCCTGAGGATACTTAATTTAACTGATTGATAGAAAATTTACAGACTAATGTGCACTTTGCTGAGTTCACGGCATCAAACTTGAACAAAGAAATGTGAAAAACAGATAAAACATTTTCTGTTTGCATGATTTTATATTATCTTTCACCCCAATTTTTGCTTTTATTCTCACAATAATGGATAAAATGTTCATGAATTGTTCATAGTTTTCGATTTTGGGACACATTCCACGACCCCCTATCAATGTCTCGCGACCCCCCAAAGGGTCCCGACCCCCACTTTGGGAACCCCTGCTTTAAGGTACTCTTTGTCCGTCTCTAGTTACCCATAAGCCTCATAGTTCAGGTGTGTCAGTTAACATCTGATTAAAGTGACTTTAAAGTATCTATTCTAGAGCAGCAGTGATCTGTTTAGGGTTCTTTTTCTCATTATCTTTAAGGAACAATTCTGCACACATTTCAAGATACTACATGTCTGTTTTATGGTACCCCTAATCTCATTTTTGAGGCATCTTTTAGCATCTGTTTAAAGTGACTTTAAAGCATTTGTGTTATGAAGCAATAGTCTATTTAACCCTCTGATGCATGAATTATGAAAGCCAGTGTCTGGATTTTTCCATTGAGGGTTTTTATTTGTCTTAAGTACGGTGGCCGGGAAGGGCAGAACAAAATTACAAATTGTGAAACACTCTTACAATGGTTGAGACAAATTTACATTTTAGAAAAAAAAATTACATTCATTAAACAAAAATTAAATTACCATAACACATTTACAAGTTCTGAAACAAATTTACCTTTCGGAAAACAAATTAACAAGACGTGAAACACTTTTACAAACGCTGAAACAAATTTACAAGTGGCGAAACACTTTTACAAACTCAAGCATTAACCGGAAAGGGAATGTACCAACTCCCGGGATGAACCAGATGTGATAACGGGGAGCGGCAGTCACCCAAGATGGACGGCGTCCAGGGTATTTAAAAACTCCAATCTGGCTGGTGTGCTTTTTGTTTTGGCGCAATTCGCGTATTATACGACAGGTGTCTTGCCTGTTTTGAAGTGGACTAGCGACAGGTAGAACCTACTGGAGGTTGTTTGTGATAACCGGATAAACGGCGAGGGGCTTATCACATCCGGTTCATCCCGGGAGTTGGTACATTCCCTTTCCGGTTAATGCTTGAGCTTGTAATTTAATTTTGTTTAGTGGATGTAAAATTGTTTTCTAAAATGTAAATTTGTCTTAACCATTGTAAGAGTGTTTCACAATTTGTAATTTTGTTTTGCCCTTCCCGGCCACCGTACTTAAGGCATGAAAAAAAAGTTTTCAATTTCACTTCTTCAAATATTTGTAACAGAACATTCAACATAAAAAATAGTGAAATTACTGTAAACATTACTATTTTTTTGTTTGACTTCCTTTCTTTTTTTTCTTTTTTGACCAATCAGCAGACTGCAGTGTGTCTAGCTCTACCTTCTGTACCAAAAAATAGCCCAGTACGTCGGTAATTTTAGGGATCTGTTCCAGTTTTAGTCAAAAGAGGCACCAAAAAATGTGTGCTGTACCGAGGCGAACCAAAGTGCATCACTTGGTGGAAACTGGGCTTTAAAGGTAACCATTGGCAACTGCTTTTAGTTACCCCTCAGTCTCTAATTAAGGTACCTTGAAGGTATCAAGTGCATCTTGGGAAAACTTCCATTACTGCTCCTTAGCAGCTGTGGTTTAGTGGAAGAGAGGGTTGTCTGTTAATTGAGAAGTTGTCAGTCCAATTCCAGATCCAATCAATCGATTACTAAAGTACTGATGACATAGAACCTTAATGGTGTCATATGAGAGCGTCCTTAGCCGTAAGAGAATGGTGGGTGGAGTAAAATTGGTTACAAAGATTAAAAAAGCTCCATATTCAGTTGGAGGAGGCTCGTGTTTACGGAGAGAAATCATCTAAAGGAATCAGTCTCAAACAGCCTGAATCTGAAACATCAGTGGGAGACAGAAACTTTGTCAAACTCCTCCAGAGAACAAACGCGAACTAACCTGTAATTATGCATGCCTAAACAGATCAAGAGATGTACCTCTAATGAACGCACGCTCTCTAATTCCCCAATTAGGGAGGCATAATCACTCATCACTGCGCTGCCGAGAGAGAATGAAATAACCCGTTTTACACAAGAATGGCAATAAATCAAAGCTTCTCTCTGCTATGACTCATTTCTGCAAAGACCAAAACCGTGTAGAGAAATCAGATTTATGCTCTGAGGTCTGAGAGGAACACACCCAGCAACAAATAACAGCCAGATTAACCCCCCCCCCTCCTCTGTCTCTCTCTTTTTCTATTATAAGCCAGAGTGAGTATTACCGTGCATTTAAGTATAGTGGAGGCTAATCTTTCACATAATCTGGCGTCCAGCTGGGACCCCCCCGAGCAGAGTTTCAAACTGTGTCTTAACACCTGAGCAAAAGAGTCACAATAAAACCATTTCCAGAATTAGTTGTATAGTGTGTCCATAAAGTCTCTTTACAATTTCAAAAATGTTTTACAAAGACAATTGATAAGACATCTTAACCCTTGTTTTGGCTTCAGATTTACTCTGCACTGACTCTTTATGGAGTACAAGGTGTAAAATTTTCTCCATTTTATTTGTTTCTCCTTTCAAATTTTTGTGTTTCCAACATATTCACATACATTCAACCCTCTCAAGTCAGACATTTCAGAATTGCAGCCTGAGTTCAAAGAGCTGTATCTCATTGAAATGATAAATAGTTTGTCTTCATTTCAAAACCTGTTGAAAATGTTTTTCAAAACGTATTCTTCCACCTTGAGGATTGTCATATCACTACAGTCAGCTGAATAGTTACTCTTTTATCTAAAATAAGTGTTTCCTGCATGAAACCAATGCATATTTGCTAAAAAACTTGAATAAATATATGAAATAGTTTGTAAAACTGCCCAGTGTGTCAAACATGATACAAGAAATATATCATGAAAGAAATGATAAAGCAATATTTTTTGTGGATTCTGTTAAAGGAGTTAATAAATATCTCATTTCCAAAAAATTGGAATTTTCTGACTCAATGATAGGTTGATAGGTTGGTCCTGAAAGGGTTAACAATGGCTTTTGCAATACACCTAGTATGATATACCTTATTTACATAAAAGTATACCTCTTCTTTGAGTGGAAAAAGCAATATTTCTTTATTTTATTCATTGAGGTTATTATCAAAGGTGCATACTATATGTCGATAAACTATCACAGACAGGTTTATGTCAAAGTGCAGGCAGGATATTGTTTTGAATTCATTTCAGTTTCATTAACAGCAGCAAGATGCTATAATGTTTTTAGAAAATACATCACTTATTTCATATGCAAACAGCATAGCATGGAACTATCCATATAATTTCAAAATTCTATGAAAGAAAACCAAATTATGAGAAAATAACTTTTGAAATCGGCTCAAATTGACCCAAAGAAAACAGGAGAGTTAACCAGATTTGTTTTATTGTGATCAGAGGTTTTTAAAGCTTTTTCTTTTTTTTTTTTACCTCATTTTATACACATGTATATGGGCACCATTAGTTGCACGAAGCACATTAAGACTTTATTTCTTGCGATGTTCGCTATCACATAACCTCATCAATGGTGGCAACGGCATCAGAATTTTTTTCCTTCAAGTCAGTTTAAGTTAGTTTCTTGATTTATAATTACATGGACAGTCCCCTTTGAATTCAAGTAACGTCCCATGTCTGTGCGAGTTATCTGTCTGTATCCAGTTCTGTAGTTTTGCTGAGTCTTAACATCCGATTTCGTCTCAATAAACCATGATACACACTGTGCCTTCTCTTGTGGAGTAGATATTTTATAGGGTACAATTCTAATGTAATAACAAACTTTGAAAAACACAGATTACAATAGGACAAATGTGGTTAAGATGTCTTATCAACTTCCTTTGTAGTATATTTTTTAAATTGTAAAGAGACTTTAAGGTCACTCTGTTTGATTTTCAGGAGACTTTGGACTCTCCGTTAAATGTTTGTTGAGGATTTCAGCAGACAGGAGGGAGTTGGGAATGATTGAAGAACCGAGGAGAAGAAATCAGGAGGAAGAGAGTCTGAGTTTTGAATTATAACTTTGTTTACATCCTCAGGACGATGGTGGTGTCTCGCAGGCCGCCCTTGGTCATGACACACGCCAGATTTACCACTTCATTCACCAGATTTATTCCTCCCCCTCTCCTTCTCTCTACCCCTTTAGCTTTTTAAACTCCTTTCCCCAAACGCAAACCTCCTCCCTGCACCAAACAAAACTCCCGTGTCCAGGCTGATGTGGTCACTTAAAGGATAAACGCTGCAGCAGATAAATGAGGAAGAACAGCAGAGTGGGTTTTGTATTCGCTCGTCTGCGGGGACACGAGCTTCAGCCCTCATTAATCAGGACGGGTCAGGGGTTGGCGTGTTGGTGATCACACGCCGTGAAAGGGCAGTGCGGATGGCACAGCTGGCACGCATCATGACAAGGCCAAACAGTGAGTCATGTTGCCGCCAGACGTGGTCTCCTGTGGCGGCGCGGGCTTACAAGTGGCCCTGGGTGCGCCCATTAAAAGGACGACAGAGGCTGCAGCTGGTCAACGGCCTGTTACCGCAGCTCTGCACAACAATATTGGACCAAAAAAGCACCTCGGAGACTCTCAATTCAGCCCGGTGCTCTGGCACAGACTCTGTAAACCTCCTTTTTTTTGTCCCGCTCAAGTGAAGCAAGCGTGGTGAAATGTTTTCTTTCTCTCTCGTCAAACACGGCGGCGGTTAAAAGACGCCACCAGTTTGTTTGAAATCACCCTTGAACATCTGTTTTCAGGTAACAATTCCTTTTAAAGGTGCCTTTTAGAGTTTAATTGAGGACATTGGCATCTGTTCAAAGGTCCTGTTCAGTGTCTGTTTCTGAAGGACACAAAACATCTGTGTTTGGGTACCCTTTACCTGTTAAAGGTGTGTAATAAATCACTGTGAGCTGTCTTTGAGTGTCTGCAAGGAGCTTTTTTGATTGTGTTTCAAGACGCTCATTCATGTTTATGCCAAAAATATGAGAGTTTGATTTAAGGTACCATGTGTCATCTGTTCAAAGATGCATGACTTACTCTTTGGCATGTTTTCAGATTCTCTTTTTCTATTTTTATTGCCTTTTCTAAGGTTATTTATTCCCTGAATTCCAAACCTTATAGAAATTGTATCAGAAAAAATGATGCTTCTGTTTTAAGGTACCCCATAATATCCATTTTAAAATTGCAGAGATAATTTCAGAAGCTAAAATTTGGTATGTGTTTAAGTATCCATCATTTCCGTACTTTTTCTTTGAGTGAAATTCCTCAGTTTCTGTTTTGTGGTACCTCAAGACTGTATTTAAAACAGGGTGCATCATTTGTAGTTGGTCATTCTCGATAAAACATGGACAAATGTCAACCTCAATCCAAAGGAACGGCCTCACAACTAATTTCAAGACACAATTTTGCAGATGGGTCAATGACAAAAAGAGGGTCTAAAAACAATTTTAAAAAGTGCTTTGAAAATGGATATAAACATATTTCTGAGAGAAGAATTATGTTTTCTAACAGATTTCAGTAGTTGACCAACATTTCAAAGTTTTTAGGTTCATTATTTTTTAGTATTTTTAATTTGAGCACCCAAAAATGTCAGGTGGAGCAACCAAATATATGAAAATATATTTATATGTGAAAAACACTCACTGATGTGTCTGTAAACTCAAAGAGGAGCTAAATTGATCCGTTCCCAAAGTCGTGTGGAGCCACAGAAACATTTATGCTCGACTGTGTAATAAAAATCCAGGAGCTTTCGCACTCCAAACGACTCCCTCCAACCCTCCGCTGAACCGCCTGTGATCCTCTAACAAGAATATCTGCCGGCAGAAAGCAACATTTCCCCTCTGATTTGTCCTGAGGTGGAGATAAAGTTGCTTCGCCTGCCTTTGAACGTACTTAAGGCTCTATTGGATGTTTTGGCAGGTAGATATCTAGTTCAGACGAGAGCCTGGTGAAGCGTTGTGTTTTGGGATGCCGTCCTGAATCTGATGAATGAGCAGCAGAAATGGAGCCATTAATCCAGACTTTAGGGAGCCGTTCCAGAGAGAAGAGAAGAGGGAGGAAAAAGAGGAGTGGAAATCAATCTTGCTGCCTCCTTGCACTCCCCATCTTCCTTTATGTTGCTCTCCTGCCTCTTGTTTTTTATGCTTCATTCCTTCCCTATCTTCATATTTTTAGCGCTTAAAGAAGAAGAGCTCCTTTGTGGTCATTATGTGTTTGTGTCTCCATTCTTCTCTGTCACTCCTCTAACCTTTGTCTTCCTTATTATTTCTACCTTTCTTACACCATCTATGCTCTGAAGCAGCTGCAGGTCAACTACATATCTATGTTTGTGTCAGAAATGTACAATAACAAAGGTGGTTCAGGTTTCATCACATCATAGAAACAACTCACATGAACCTGTAAACTAACAGAGACACTGCAACCACAAAAACTCAAAGTTACTGCTTCAAAAAGAGGATCAGCTTTGTGTTTCTGATCCACTTTATGAGTTTATATTTAGCTTAACTACTCACAGCTCGGTGCTCTGAGACATGTCAGTAACGTGAGTGAATCCTGGTTGTGTCCTACCAGGTCTCATCTACCAACTCCAACCTCACCAAGCAGAGCAAACGTAACCTGGCTCTTCATTTTATTGATAGACTCTCAGGTTTGAACAGATCACTGCAGAATAACTGCTGCATGTGGACAGGAATCAACATTAGCACAAACACATTAGAGACTGTTTTAGCCTTTAGCTCCTGTTTTAGCCATAAGTTAATGTTTTAGCCTTTTCTCAATGTTTTAGCCTTTAGCATTTGTTTTCGTCTTTAGTTACTATTCTCATCTGAAGCTCCTGTTTTAGTCTTTAGCTCCCTTTTTAGCCATTAGCTCCTGTTACAGCCTTGAGTTTATGTTTTAGCATTAAGCTCATGCTTTAGCTGTTAGTTTACTTTAATTAATGTTTTGGTCTNGACAAAGAGCTCATGGTTATTTTATCTGCTCTTACATTTTCACATATCATAATCAAAGATGACCATGTGAGTGGTGATAAATCTGAGTTCAAAGACGTGTCAGTAACGTTAGTGATAGGACCAACACAGGATGGTCCAGAGTAGATGGTTGAGGTTGGAGTGGTTCGTCTCGTTTGCATTGGACCGAGAAGTAAAATAACTATCTGAGAGTCCAAACTTGTCTAGTGACGTCTTATTGACGACGTACACCTGTCCTTAGTTGTAATCGTGTTTGTGTAATCAGACTGTTTTAGCCTTTAGCTCCTGTTTTAGCCATAAGTTAATGTTTTAGCCTTTTCTCAATGTTTTAGCCTTTAGCATTTGTTTTCGTCTTTAGTTACTATTCTCATCTGAAGCTCCTGTTTTAGTCTTTAGCTCCCTTTTTAGCCATTAGCTCCTGTTACAGCCTTGAGTTTATGTTTTAGCATTAAGCTCATGCTTTAGCTGTTAGTTTACTTTAATTAATGTTTTGGTCTGAAACTCTTTTTCTTTTTTTGAGCCTTTTCTTCATATTTTAGTCTGAAGCTCCTGTTTTAGCCTTTAGCTCCTGTTTTAGCCTTTAACTCTTAATTTGACCTTTAGGTCTTGTTTTAGTCTTTAACTCCTGTTTTAACCTTTAGCTCCTGTTTAAGCCTTAAGCTCCTGTTTTAGCTTTAAGCTCCTATTTTAGCCATTTGCTCCTGTTCTAGGCTTTAGTTAATGTTTAAGTCTTCAGCAACTGTGTTAGTTTTTAGTTAATATTTTAGCCTTATTTAATATTTTAGCCTCTATTCTTTGTTGTCACATTTAGTTAATGTTTTAGCCTTTAGCGACTGTTTCAGTTGTTTACTCATGTTTTAATCTTTAGCCTCCAGTTTATAATTTAGTCTTTATTTGTGTTTTAGCCTTTAGTTCCTGTTTTATCCTCTAGTAAATGTTTTAACCTATAGCCCTTGTTTTTCCGTTAGCTCCTACTTTAGCCTTTAGCCTGTGCTTTATCCCTTTCCTATTTAGCTTATTTCTTCTATTCCACTACTTTACTCTTACACAAAATCCAGCCGCTGTTTTTCTGTTAGCTCCTACTTTAGCCTTTAGCCTGTGCTTTATCCGCCTCCTGTTTATCTTTCTTCTGTTCTTTTGTCTCTTTTTTTGTCAGATAGTCCAGCTCTTGTTTCCACTTTTACTACTAAATAAATCGGACAAATTGTTTTCAGAAGGGAAAAACACAGATCTCTCTTTTCACTGATAAACTTGATCGGTTGGCGTGATGATGTCATAGAAACTTTGGTGTGCTATAAATCAATCTGGTCCAATTAAACCTATTCAGTTCTGATTGGGAAGCCTAGAATTAGCCTTTAGAAATAACCTATTTTAGCACTGATTATCTCATTTTAAATAAGGGATTATAATCAGGCATAGACGTCGAGATGAGACTTTTTCTAGTCCCTTAAAAAAATCCTCACAGTTTTTTTTAACTGCAGTTTCCACTGAATCTCAAGATGGCTCATGAAAGTTGCACTGTGGGTTTAGAAACAGGAATCAACAAATGTCTGCAGGACTCTTGAAGACTCCAGTCACCTTCAAAAGGACCAGTTTGCGCACCTGCATCTTTCCATGAGAGTGTGTGATGTTGTGTAGTTGTTGTTGTTGTGTAGTTGTTGTGTATCTCTCGCCCTCAGGCTGCTGATAATTCACCCCGTTCTCCTCCCTCACACTGTCTGAACTGTACACGCCATCCAAAACAGAGCCTGCTCTCTGCCTCCGTCTGCCTCCTTGTGTTCTGGGATTCTGTCTCATGTCTGCTCTCACAAAGACCCATAAGGCAAAAAACATAAAAAGAGAAAGAAAAGAAATGAGAGTAAAAAGAAGAGTGGGTGTCAGAGAGGAAACACGGAGCGCTTCCCTCTGGGAGAAACACGGCAGGGACGACTTTCTCTTCCAGGGTGGAGAGAGGGGGAATTACATATTACCAAAGCTACACTGGCTAAAGGCTACAAATACAATTAATACTCCAGATCCTGAGAGCCCACACCCTCACAACACACACGTATAACACACACACACACACACACACACACACACACATACACAAACACTCAGAAACGTGTCCCTGAGGCCAGTTTCACCACTCGCTGTGTGACTTGATGTGTTGCAGAGGTTGCACTTTTAATCTGCATCTACACACCAAAGAAATAACAGCCTAACCTCCACTCACACACACACACACACACACAAACACACACACACACACATTTGTGGGGGCAAGATCTCCCGTGACGGTGACCCCCAGAGGCGAACACGCAAGATCAGACAGAAAACCATGATGGAGGCTTCTGCCCTCTTCGGATCAGCTCCAGTGTGTTCAAGATTTCACTGCAAACTCCTCTTACACTTTGTAAACTTATGGAAACACACACACACACACACAAACACACACTTCCCCAGAGCTCTTAAGGACGTTCAAAGATTCGCCTCATTACCAGAATCTAAAAGTGAGGAATGTAATATTTAATCACAGAAGTACTCAGATCGCAGTATCATCAAATTATCAGCCTCCTAACCACGACGGCTTTAAGGACGTCATTAAACCAGCCCATTGCCTCCACACACACACACACACACACACACACACACACACACACACACATTCATAAAGAGCAAACCCAGACAGGAATTTTTCGTTTTGTCTTTTCAGAAAAACTCATCTGATTAGTTTTGAAGTATTAATGCAAAAATGAAAATAAAACTGTGACTGAATGATACACGACCATGCATGAAGCCCAAAGTCATCCACACACACACACACACACGCACACACACTCTGAAACCGCAGCAGCAGACGGGCTACACCCCGCAGCTTCGTGACTTGGATAAATTGGATTAAATGGAGAAGCAGCAGATGCCTTTTAGTGGATTTTAATTACGTCTCTCTGCATGAAACCAACGACTGAGAGTTCAACCATAACTCAACGCCCGACTTTAAGGCTCAAATCTTTGAACTCTGAAGCGTGACGGATGCTCCGCTCTGTGAAGTAATGTTTCAGGGATGGAAAAAGAACACTGACGTTGAATCTGGTGAAACAAAATCGAAGCACATGGTGTGAATTTAATTCGACTCTTTGAAACTTTGAGGTTCAAAAATCCTCCTGATTCGCTCGATGAATGAAATTAAAGTGAAGTCGTTCTGATTGGTCGAAACTTTACGACTCAGTTTCGATTCTCTACAGCAGCAGACGACTGTAAGGACAGACTGATCCCAGACGTCAGATCAAATGGATCCATTTAGAGCAGAAAAGAACAGAAGGGAACATGAAAGAACAGAACGGAAAGCATCAAACTGAGTTAAGACACGTAACAGAATATTCCAGAACAAATGAGCGACTCATATCAGCTCAGTCCTGATTAACTGACTCCATAAAACAGAGATGTTGTCTCGTTGATGCTATTTGTATGTTATTGACTGACGCCAGCCACCGAGCAATGCTATGTTTGTTTGTTTATTGGTTTAAATATACAGAGACGATGCACATTAATAACCTTTCCTGTAAATATGCCGGTTGTCAAGTTGCTGTGCCGTAGTCTCTAGGGCACTTTGAGTTGTTCTGAACCTTGAGCTTGCCGTAGTTATGCTAAAGTCAGCTATGAGCCTGCACCTCCTGTTTTCCCGTTTGGAAAACTGTCGTTACCTGATCCGTACTGGGAACCCAATCCATTTTGCGCATGCACAGAACGCGTCCACATTCACTCGTCAGCTGAACAACACAATTTCATGGCAGCAACACATCAGGCAACTGGACTTTCTCTACTACACATCATTATTCTCTGTTCATTTATGCCTCAGTAATAATAATAATAATAATAATACATTTTATTTAAGGGCGCCTTTCATGGCACTCAAGGTCACCTTACAAGAAATAAGTGCATTAAAAGAGGACTAAAAACAGATATAAAACAAGCAATACAATATAATGGAATATAAAACAATAAATTAAAATACAAAACAGTGCAATGGTGGTGAAAGGTCAGAGGGAGTAGGCAAGTTTAAACAGATGGGTTTTGAGTCATAACTTCCCAAATGCATAAATAAATAAATATGAATAAATGATGGGGTTGATTTGAATTGTGGAGATGGTGATGATGCTCCGAGAAACTGAGGGAATCTGCAAAATTTGAACATCAATTCAACAACACCTGCCTTGAACAAAAGTTCTGGAACAATAAACCATAATTTACCCCTTTCTTTGATATATCTTTTAAATCAATTAAATTTAAAGACTGTATTGGCGATATCGAAAATTATAAAAAAAAAAAAAAAATTAATATAAATTTGCGAGTGACGGAAGTGATGTCATCAACGCACATGTGCAGAACGGATCAGGTAGCGACAAAAAACATTCACCTGTTACTGTTCTAATAGAATATTTTTCACAAAGGGTAATTGTGAAGTCTTTCTGTGATGAAAGTTGAAATTCTGTTTTACAATCAAAGTCATGTATACTAACCACTAACGCAATGCAGTTTCCCACACACAATAATACAAAATAATCAATGTCTGCTACAACATAATGTAAAGAATCCATAAGGGAATCGTTCAGAATTAAGTCTAATGACATCGATGGATTGAACTATTTCATATCAGTTCTTCACAGGAAATGAATGCGGTTTTCAGCTGTTTTGGCAGAAATGGCATCAAAAGCAGCAAAAGGTGGAGAGTGACTCACAGATCAGTCTTCATTTGCTTGTTTTTTTGTCTTTTTCACCCTCGTATTGGCTTCGGGTTTACCCTGTACCATCTATTCTGACCGCTGATAATATACAAGGTGTAAACTTTTCTCCATTTTATTTGTTTCTCCTTTTTCGTGAAGATGTTTACAACATGTCCACATATGTATTTAACAATGACTTATGCAATATATAGTATGATAGACCTTATTTACATATAAGTATGCCTCTTTTTTGGAAGAAAAGCAGAAATTTTTCCGCTGACTTTATTATGGGGTAAATACGTTGATGCATTATCACAGACAGGTTTATGTCAAAGTGTATAAAACACACATAATTTAACAAAAGTAGTCGTAACTAAGTCATTGCATGCACGTAATTATCTATGTAATTTTCAAGCAATTTTGTGTAAAAATACCAAAGTTATGTCAAAATAACGGGACAAACTGACCCAAAGACAACAGGAGAGTTAAGCACAACAGGAGGTAAAATGCATCCACAACATGCTCCCACTGCTTCTGTCCCTCTAATGGAGATTCAGTTTCTTCTTTAGAGTAAAACGAATGATGTGTAGTTAAAGAAACCAAACTCTTTACGACATCTTCTTTAAGACGCCTGACCTTGTATCTTTTTTTCCATAGTCAGTCGAGTGAGAACACAAAATTTTATCAATCTCTATGAGAGTCCATTAAACATCACATCACATCACGGCTGTAAAATAATCACAGTTCATCCCTCGTTTTTAAAGATGTGATCCTCCAGCAGAACAGACACGGAGCAGATATGGACGTGTGTCGTGATATCAGGAGCAGAAAGAAGAAGAAGAAAAAAGCTCTGAGCCACAAACCGAGCTGTAATGTAATTCAACATGGAGCAGAAAGGAAATCTATTTCAAATCCTGCTTTATTAATACCACCGCTGCCTACAGGCAGGGACGGGACAATTGAGTTGTAGCAATTTGTGGAATGAAAGAGAGGTGCAGAGGACGGAGGGGGTGAAAAAAAAGACGGAGCGAAAGAGAGAGAGAGGAAACAGAGGAGAAGGAGACGTAAAGGAAATCAAACAGAAACAAGAGGTCAAAACAACAAGGATGGAAGAAAGAAAGGGAAAAGATGGAGGGGAAGTGACAAAGAGGAATGGAGACTTTGTCTATCGACTCTCCCTGTTCTCCTTCTAAATTTCGTCGCTATATTACTCGGTTAACTACCGTTCCGGGCTCCAATTCGTGGACTTCGGTCGGTCATTAACCGACTCTTTCTGCCTCGCTGTCTGCCTCTCTACCTTTTCACTCTCTCTCTCTCTCTCTCTCTCTCCACGACTCGCATAAGTCGAGACCTATTTTAATGTCATTGTGTCCTGGAAGTGGAGGACAGGATGGAAGCTGCTGCTGCTGTGGGGGGGCAGGATATAAAAACCTTACAATAATGTCACTCAGCCAATTATAAGCAGAGCCGTCAGATTAAATTATAAAAGAAAAACGTTTCTTCGCTCAAATCTCCTCCAGAGAGTTTCATCATGTGTGTGATGAGACCTCCTGTGAGGCTCCTGTTAGGAATTATCTTTGAGGATAACTCAAACCTTTTTCATTCCTGGATAAGTGAAGAAACATCCCTCACAGGGAGAAGTCTGAAAGCTCTGAAAGCTCTGAAAGACGAGGAAATGGATTCCAGGAGTTTGAGGGAATTTGCTCTTTTGTTAACCTTCGCCGAGACAGAATTTATTGATGTGTCCCCTGTTGATCTTTTGTTCTCACGTTCATCTCTGTTGATTTATGTTTTATCACGTTTTCAGCTGAGAAATATTTATAAATGCTGATGAAACCAGATGATGTCTGAACCCGTCAGTTTGTCTAATGATGCTGCAGCACTTCAGGAACAAGTGATGACTGATTGTCAGAGGGCCCTTTAGCCAGAAAAACAGAAGGTCTGTTAGTCAGGTAACCAGAAAGTTTGTTGGCTAAAGGGTCTGTAAGTCAAAGGGTCTGTAAGTCAGATAAACAATTAGCCTGTCAATCAGAAAGTAAGAAGTCTCAGTAGACCCAAAATCAGAGGGCCAGTTAGTCAGATAACCAGAAAGTCCATTAATAAGGAAGTCAATTGGCCAGAGGGTCTGTTAGACACAAGGTCTGTAAGTCAGATAATCAATGAGCCCATTAATCAGAAAGTCTAAGACCCATTAGACAGCAAATCAGGAGGCTAGTCAGTCAGTTAAAGAAGAAATTGCTTCAGATAATCAGGAAGTCAATTGTCAGAATGTCTGTTAGTCACAAAGTCTGTTAGCCAGAATGTCTGTTAGTCAGGAGGTCTTTTACTCTGAAGGTCTTTTAGTCAGATAAACAGACAGTCCAGTTGCCAGAAGGTCTGTTAGTCAAAAGGTCTGTAGGTCAGATAATCAATGAGCCCAACAATCAGAAAGTCTGAAGGCCCAGTAGATCGAAAATCAGAAGGCCAGTTAGTCAGATAATCAGATTTTTTTTTCAGATAATCAGAAAGTCAATTAGACAGAAAGTCTGATAGCCAGGTGGTCCCTTAGTCAAAATGTCTGTTGGTTAGAGAGGTCTGTAAGTCAGACGGTCTGTTAGCCAGAAGATCAGAAGGCCAGCTAGTCAGATAATCAGAAAGCCCATTAATCAGAAAGTCAATTGGCCAGAAAGTCTGTTAGTCACTAGGTTTGTCAGCTAGAATGTGTGTTAGTCTGAAGGGCTTTAAGTCAGATAATGAATGAGCCCATTAATCAGATAGTTTGAAGGATGATAAGACAGAAAAACAGAAAGCCACTGGATAATCAGACAGCCCATTAATCAGAAAGTCAATTAGCCAGTAGGCCCTTTAGCCAGAGGGTCTGATAGTCAGGTGGTCTATTAGACAAAAGGTCTGTTAGTCGGAGGGTCTAAGGGTCAGAGGGTCTGTTAGTCAGAAAATCAGAAGGCCTGCAAGTTAGATAATCAAGCCTATTAATCAGATATTTAGAAAGCCCATTAATCAGAAAGTCAATTAGCCACAAAGTCTGTTAGTCAGACAGTCTGTTAGACAGGAAGTCTTTTGGTCTGAAGGTCTATTAGCCAGCTAACTAAAAGGTTCATTCGCCAGAAGATCTGATAGTCAAAAGGTCTGTAGGGCAGATGATAAATAAGCCCATTAATCAGGCCCCTTAGACAGAAAATCAGAAGGCCAGCTAGTCAGATAATCAGAAAGCCCATTAATCAGGAAGTCAATTAGCCAGTAGGCCCTTTAGCCAGAGGTTCTAGTAGTCAGGTGGTCTATTAGACAAAAAGTCTGTTAGTCGGAGGGTCTAAGGGTCAGAGGGTCTGTTAGCCAGAAAGTCAGAAGGCCTGCAAGTTAGATAATCAAGCCTTTTAATCAGATAGTTAGGAGGCCCATTGGACAGAAAACCAGAAGGCCAGCTAGTCAGATAATCAGAAAGTCCATTTGCCAGAAGGTCTGTTAGTCAAAAGGCTCTTTAGCCAGAGGGTCTGATAGTCAGGTGGTCTCTTAGTCAGAAGATCTGATAGTCAGAGGGTCTGATAGTCAGAAAGTCAAAAGGCCTGTAAGTCAGATAATTAGAAGGCCCATTAATCAGAAGTTCTGTAAGTCAGAAGATGTTTTTTTTGTCCAAAGAGTTAGAAGTTGGTTATTTAGAATATCTAAAGTCCTTTGAGTAGGTCCATTAGTCCCAAGACCTGTCAGCCAGAAAATTGGTTGGGATACAAGAATATGAACAGAATTGAAATTAATTTCCTGGCTGATGGGCTGTCTGATTTTTTTTGGGATCTTCTTAAGAACAGAGTAGATCCTGAAGTAAAGGAGATGTTTAACGTCCGGTTAGCTTCTTGAGAAATAACTGTGTTCAAATCAAAAGTGAAGCTAAATTAGCTCCTCCTAATTTGTCTGCTAAATATATTTCCTTGTTTGTCCATCCCTGAGAGGAGTGATTGTCTCTCTGTCCCACTTCTG
The DNA here is from genome assembly GCA_008086565.1 of Thalassoma bifasciatum. NCBI lineage: Eukaryota > Metazoa > Chordata > Actinopteri > Labriformes > Labridae > Thalassoma > Thalassoma bifasciatum. Next base: position 238,308 of record RPOG01000579.1, on the reverse strand, counting down.
CAGGATGAAGCTGAGATTTTACTCATTCAAAAATACAAAAAAGTCAACACTGAAGCCTGTGAAAATAAGTCTTAAGAACTATTTTGAACACAGGGCTCATCTTCAGTTCAGTTTTACAGCAAAAGACCTAAAATTTTGTCTTATATCCCCAAAGAGGAGGTTGGAACAGACTGTAGTTTTCAGAGCAGTCCAGTTTTTTCAGCTGTAACAGAAGAATCCAGAAGCTTCCCCTGAGTAAAACGTTTCACATCAGCTGTTTTTAAGGAAAAAAGAGAGATAGCGAGTTCTTGCACCAGTTTCTTTGTGACATTTCGATGCTTTTAAAGCTGAATATTTGATCACTAACTCTGCTTCTTTGTCTCGACAAACTCCTGCCTCTGTTTTCCTTGAAGAGAAGCTGGATTCAATAAATCCTATTCTGTTGTCGGGGCCCCCCGCTGAGAGAAGCCATGTCGTGGGACGCCGCTCGATACTCCCTCATTAAGCTGGTGAAGGAGACAAAAGTCAGCGACACTTAGCGCTTCAGCACACAGAAACGCAGGACACTAATGGACCTGCAGAGCCTTTGTTTCACACGTCGTACACACACACAAACACACACACACACACCGTACGTCCACTTCCGCAGACTGGGAAGATTCACACACAGGTCTGCAAACACAAAGGCGCAGTGGGTGTTGGTGTTAAGATGCTCGCTCGATGCAGCGCTGACATTTGGAGAGAAACATCTCAGAGCATCTCTCATCTCTTCGATCTGCAGAAACAAAGCAGCAAAACAAAAGCTCTCTGAAGGAAACAGTCGCCTTGAAGAATTTCCTCTTTATTTTTTTCTTAATTTCATCACAGGTAGAGACTGTAAACACACTCTATGCAGTAAGAAATGTAGATGCTAAAAAAATCCAGTCAGATCTTTGTGTAAAGACCTTGTAGTCTGATTGTCAGTGTCAGTGTGTGAAAACCAACTTTTTCTATATTTGTATTTTTGCAGCTTTCAGCACGTTTTCAAAAAATGAAGCTTTTTCAACAGCAGTTGGATCTTCCTTCCTAATTTTATTCTTTTTTTAAAGTGCTTCCTCTTATAGCTGAAAGCCCTGTTTCCTGTTTGTGCAAAATGTTAAAGTCTCTGATGTTCATGCAGGTCGTGCTCAGCTTGATTTTGCAGCATATGTTTGATGCTTTGCAGCTTTGCAGCTTTACAGAACCGCAGAGTTCAGGTTCTCTTCTGCAAGATAATGGAAGTGAAACTGGCATAAACAGAAGCTGGGTTTACATGGAGCCTTGTTTTCTGATTGGAATTGGTTTAGGAGCCCAAACTGTATAAAAACGCTTCATATAAACACTTCAATCAGAATAAAGAGGCCAAAACTGAATGGAATTTCATTTGGTTGCACAGGGGTAAAATATTCCTTTTCCCAAACCGATCGAAAGGAAAGTTCGTCATGTAAACGGTGAAACTATGGAGCCCCTAAAGGGACAAGAAAAGGTAAAAAAAAATAATAATAATTTCACGTGCACACTTGAAACCTTTTCTGGCGCTCACTTGAAAGTTTTAGGGGACATTTTGTGAACATCCAAAGATAGTCACAGAGCTGGTCAGATGTTTGAAGCTGTCCCTCTATGAAATCAAACACAGGATCCAAAGCGGTGTAGCCTTTACGTCGAAACAGACCATAGGACTTCAAAATTCTCTTCAGGTTTCTCTCGGACACAACATAACCATGACGACTTGCAAACAAGGCAGCAATGTCCTTATGATAAAGTCCGTGGTTCATGGTGATAATACGCATGCACTAACTCTTGTACTGTCATTTGGTAGAGAAGAAAACTGTCAGGTGTGCATCTGAAGCATTTCAGGTGAGCACCTCAAAGTTTCTAGTGAGCATATGAAAGTTTTAAGTGCGCACGTGAAATTATTATTATTTTTTTACCTTTTCTTGTCCCTTTAGGGGCTCCGTATGAAACAGAATGGTATCAAGCTGCGTTTTATCTGCGCATGCTTTGTCATGACGTAAATGCACAGTGACGTTTACTCCACGTGAAAACATGGCGGCTTCCTCCTCCTCTTAAGTGCATCCAGTATGTGCAAATTACAAACAAGCTGTTGCTTGAATAAAAAGTGTAAAAAAAATCGCAACTGCTGCGCAAAACAGACGATAGACCTCCATCTTTGTAAACTCTGTGCGTGTCACGTGTCTGTAAAACGTCTGCTCCGTTTAAATGTTGTGGTTCATGTAAACACCAGATCAGAATAGATCACGTCACATGTAAACAGTCGACCTGAGATCTTCAATCGGAATGAAATAAAGTCTGCATGGAAACGTGGCTAATGAGTCCAAAGAAAACGAAACGGAGAGGCTGGAAAGATTTTATGAAGAGTGGAGAGAAGTTCACACGAATCCAGACGTCCTCATCATTGTGACACTAATCAAACACAACCTTCCTGAACGTCCTGCAGATAAAATCTGTGGCTCTATTACGCCACTTTGAAGCCGTCCACCCTTCATGCAAATCCTGAACTGTTGTCGCGGCTGTAATGAACACGGCATGTTTATATTATTGAGCCCCTTCATGAAGCGGCGGGCGAGCTTTCATAAAAGCTCCACAAAGCTCTCATCAGCGAGGCTTTTTATCCGGGGCCCAAATGTCGAGGCCCGATCCATCGCCACGCCGTCGCAGCGAGAGAGAAAGAAAGAAAGAAAGAAAGACGGAGAGAAAAGGACAATTTATCATGCATGGATCTCAAATGAGGGGCATGAAAAAGTCTGAAGATTGAGTTTTTGTCCTGGCAGAGCGAGTCAGCTGGCAGATTCTGAAATGACACACTCTTTTCTTTCAGGTCATTTCTAAAGGTGCTTTACTGGCAGGGAATAAAAAAGGCACTTATTGCCAAAGCAAACACAATATGAGCCAGCGCAGATAGCAGCGACTGCAATGAGGCAGTAATAATGTCAATCTCTCCCTCCGTCTCTCACATTATCCGTCTTATCAGAGTCTTTTTCTCTCAATCTAAAGCTCCCTCCATCTTTTCCCTCGCTCAGTCTTTTTCTTTGTCTCTGATAATCTTCTTCTTCTTCTCTTCCCCTCATCTACATGCTCCTCTCCCTCCTCCCCCCCCAGCTTCTTATCAGTGCTTACAAACTGGACCAAGAACAGAGAGGTCGCTGAAGTCTGCTGGCTGCTCCTAATGAGCTCACACACACACACACACACACACTAACGCACACACACACACATGCGCAATGTGCCCTTTATTGGCTCTTGTTACCTGCTGTGCTGCATGCATCCCATTCACTTCATTTGACTGTGTGTGTGTGTGTGTGTGTGTGTGTCTTGCTCACAGTAATTAGACTGACAGGCAGAAGCAGTCGAGCGTAGAGCTCACTGCAACGTTTGCCAGATTACCTGAGCGGAGTGTGTGTGTGTTTCTGTGTGTGTGTGTGGCACCAAACTAATGTTGCATTGATCACCTGCCTGCTTGGCCCTGCATCTCCTGACAAGTCCAAGTGTGTGTGTGTGTTTAAGTGTGTGTGTCTCGGTTAATACCCGACACATAAAATCTGACTCTGATCTTCGACTTTTTTCTTCTTCTGGAGTTTCTTTTCTTTCTTCATCCTTTGATCATCTCGTCCCTTTAATCATCAAAATCGACCCGAGCAGATAAAACGTTTCCTCACAGACGCAGAATGTGACACAAAGGTGGCAACAAAGTTTGATCCTCGTACCTGGAAGCTTTGCAAACACAACATTAGACTCCACAAACATCTGGTCTCTGTCTTTCTGGTGCCCGGTCCAGAAATTTGGACCTGACTCCTGTTTAAACGACTCTAGCAGAAACCTTTCAGGATCCTCTGATGCTATTTTTACAAACTGGGCCTCTTAAGGGGAAGGAGGTTGAAGAATGTGTGAAACCTCCAGTAATTATCCACCATTAGTTTCCCTAAGAATGATCTAAAGATGGAAACTGGCCTAAACTTCCTCTTCAAAGAAACCTCTCTGTTAAATTGAAATCTCAGCAGCCTGTGTGAGAGCGTTTCAGTACTGTGTTTGTGTGTGAGAGTGTTTCAGAAGTGTGTGTGAGAGCATTTTCTGTAGTGTCAGATGAGAGCCTTTCAGTTGTGTATGTGTGTGAGAGCCTTTCAGTAGTATGTGCCTTCGTGAGAGCACTGAAGTAGTTTGTGTGTGAGAGCATTTGAGTACTGTGTTTTAGAGTGTTTCAGCACTGTGTGTGAGAGCACTTTAGCACTGTGTGTGCGGATTTGAGTTGTGTGTGAGAGAATTTCAGTAGTGTGTGTGAGAGTGTTTCAGTAGTGTGTGTGTGAGAGCATTTCAGTAGTGTGTGTGAGAGCATTTCAGTAGTGTGTGTGAGAGTGTTTCAGTAGTGTGTGTGTGAGAGCATTTCAGTAGTGTGTGTGAGAGCATTTCAGTAGTGTGTGTGAGAGCATTTCAGTAGTGTGTGTGAGAGCATTTCAGTAGTGTGTGTGAGAGCATTTCAGTAGTGTGTGTGAGAGTGTTTCAGTAGTGTATGTGTGAGTGAGTGCATTGAAGCAGTTTGTGTATGAGAGCATTCGAGTACTGTGTTTTAGAGTGTTTCAGTCGTGTGTGTGTGAGAGTGCTTTAGAACTGTGTGTTAGCGATTTAGTTGAAAAGTAGAAGCGCTTTTAAGAAGTGTGTGAGAGCATTTCGCTCGTGTGTATGAGAGTGTTTAAGTAGTGGGAGGGATAGCATGTCAGTAGTGTGTGTGAGAGTGTTTCAATAGTGAGTGTGAGAGCTTTCAGTATTCTGTGTGTAAGAGCATTTCAATTGTGTATCTGAGAGTGTTTCAGTATTGTGTGTGTGAGAGTGCTTTAGTACTGTGTGTTAGTGATTTAGCTGTGTGTGAGAGTGCTTTTAAGTGGTGTGTGAGAGCATTTAAGTGGTGTGTGTGAGAGCATTTCAGTAGTGTGTGTGTAAGGGAGCATTTGAGTACTGTGTTTGAGAGCGTAACAGTTGTGCACGTGAGAGCGCTTTTAAGTAGTGTGTGTGAGAGAGCAGTGATAAAAGGACACACAAGCAAAAATCAGAGTCATGAGTCTAGTCGACTGTTTTCATGTGTTTCTATAGATTTAGGATCCTTATCGTCGTTTATCAGTCTTCACTTTTCTGAGATCATAAACGTTTCTGCAGCTTCATGTTGCACTTTCTCAATATTCTCCCTCCTTTGTGTCAGATTCTGTTCTTTATCGCCTCCTTCTTTCCATATTTTCCACCACTTAGTGACTTTCTTCCACTATTTTCGTCTTTCTTTGTATCAAACCAATCACAGCTGAGCCTATACACACACACACACACACACACACACACATGCACACACACACATATACGTCGGAGGGTTTATCTCAAAATTGAATTCATTACTCAGTGTGTGTGTTTGTCAGTGTGCATGTGGAATGACAGAGAGGCAGATAGAAGAAACTGAGGAGGGAAGGAAATAATCATCACACACACACACACACACACACACAGAGTGGAAAAACCCACTACATCGACAGTAATCAACACGCACCGGCTCCAAACCCACAGACACAAACACTCCCGTCTGCATGAAGATATCTCGGTAGTTATTACGGCGTCTTCTGATGGGATGTGGAAGTCAGGGAAGCAATCAGCCTTCTGCCTCTGAATCAATCACACACACACATGCAAACACACACTAAATCACAGAAACATTCAGCCTCTCCTTAGAGCTGCATGTGTGTGTGTGTGTGTGTGTGTAGCTTGAGTCGTTGTTGCTCACGAGGATTGGCGAGGATTGTTTTTGTGACTCTCAGCTTCTGAAAACTGACGCTCAGTAATGACGGCTCTCACCGAGGATCAGACGACGTCAAATCCTTCTTTCCACCTCCACCTCTGCGTGTGTGTGTGTGTGTAGTAATATGTGCCTGTGTGTGTGTGTGAACCCCCCCCCTGATGTGTGCACATTTATTAGCCCAGAGATTGAAGCAGTGGGCGTTTGAGTAGGGGGAGAGCAGAAGGAGAAGAAGCAGAAGAATCATTTCTCTCCATTATTTCGATGTGTTTCTCGCAGTTTGCTCTCGTAAAGTGGAAACCATTTGGGCAATATTTCTAATTTGTTGGACAATAACTCAGATCAATCACAGCAGAGGAGAAACAAACACAGAGGAGAAAACAGACGAGACACCGAACAACCTCACAGACACAAAAACTTTGACCTTTTGTTTCACATCAACGGAGAAAGAGCAGAACGATGCTGGATGTTCAGACTGAGCATGTGCAGACTTTCAGCCTCAATATCATGATCAAAATCTTAAGACCAGCTGAAAGCTCGCAAAAAAATTCAAGATCACAGCTTTTAAAAGACAAAATCTGCAGAAAAATGTGGATTAAAGGTGATTCTCTGTCAGGTTTTCTCTCTGTCACGACCAAAAATCTTTCTCTCTGTGAACGTGGTCGATTGTTGAGCTGCAGAATCAAAACCTCTAACAACACAACACCATCACTGCTGAGGTTGGACGCAGTTAAACAGACGTTTAGAGTTTCTTCAAAGATCCTGAGGGTTATGGAACAAAAAAAGTCAAAAACATTTCACCAGCGCCGAGCCTGAGGATCTGATTGGCTGAAGACACGGGACGATCCTCGACCCAAATGAAGGTGGTTACTGGAGCCGACTGCAGCCCGATAACCATCAGACAGCGTCAGAGAGAGAAGTACGGTGGCTGGTAAGTGTCAGACTATTGGAAATATTGCCACAATGGTAATCCTAGCAGACCAGTCTATGGCGGATGGGATGAGACTAAAGTGTAATTTCATTGCTCTGAAACATGTGCAATGCCATATGAAGCATCTCATATCTTCTACTCAGTTTTTTTCCTCACTGAAATGGGTTTAAAATTGTGAAATCACTAAAAGATGACATGAGAAGTGAGTCCCTAAATGTGGTAAATTGATCAAAGTTGTCAAATATGAGGATTCATGGGTCTGAGAGGCAGAAATGTGACATCCACATGTGGAGAATGGATTTCAACAGTGCAAAATGTGAATAAGTACAGATTTTCAACTGGTCTCAAGATTTTGATCAGGGGTGAATATAAATCTTCCTGATTTTTTCTACTGGTGTTGTGGATTTTTTTGGTTCAAGTAAGCAGTTTACTGTCATGAAGATGATTCTCCAATAATCTTACATACAGATGTTCGTTGTCACGTTCTTCGGCCTGCTGTCTCCTGGAGTAAACAGGGCCATAAACAAACCTGTTGTTTTGTGCATCTTTGAGAGACTGTGGTCTTTACAGAGCCTGTAGGTTACATTGCAGGTCACCTTAAACAAGCTCCCTGTGTCTCCATGCTATCTGAAGGTTGCACCAACTGGACATGAGCTGACCAACAGCTTTCTGGACACTGAAGATTGCAATAAACAGTTCTGTAATAGTCAAACTTGAACACATTCTGAAAATCCAAATGGATTCTGAGTAATCGTCAAACTGTCAAATTTGCTGATGTTCATCTGGCTTCATAGACACACCATTGTAGGATGTAATGCCAGTTATTATCTTTAACCCTCCTCATTGATCAGAAGGTATCCATTGGTTGAACTGTTTTTTTTACCCATTTCTGAGTGGATTTACTTTTTGTTTCCGAGCGTGACGCGTCTGGACTTTGCGCAGCATCGGCTGAGGATTTTCGTTAAAGAACTCTTTTTCTTTTGGACTATTTGGGACTGAGTTTTCATTTTCGTTTGAGGGGAATTTAAGTTTGATTTACAAGTTATTAAAAGCACGTTTTGAAGTTGACTTTGTTTGATATTGCCTGTCTTGAATGTGTCGGGTGAGGTGATTTAGAGCGTCTCCGGTGAAAGCTTTTTTTCGATTGTTATAACTTTTGTGTTTCTTCTGCAGTGTTTGCCTTTGAATACGAGACTCAGATCTAGTATTCTTTAATTTGCATTTGTTTCGTTTCCTGTTGCAGAAGATTATTATAAATAGGTCTCATTTTAGTATCCCCTCCTTGAGTTTGGTGGCGCAGATGAAGTGTTCTGAGCGTTACATCCTGTCCCCCTAAAAGGAGCAGCTGCTCTAAATAAACAGCCAATCACCATCAAGGAAGGGATGTCTGATTTTGGTTAGGAGGTTTGGGAAGGATTTTGTTGGGATTTTTGGGGAAGGTTTTTGGAATAGGCAAGAGATTTCCTTTTAGTTGTTGTTCATGTTTTGTTTATCAGTTGGTGCAGAATGTTTACTGTGCAGCAAACATCTCAACTCAGGAGCTTTGTTCAACATGGCTGGACTTCAATAAAGTTTTTCCTGGATTCGAGCTGAATGGTCTCCCCTGCTGATTTGGACTCCTCTTTTCATCATTTTTTTTCCTGGTTAAACCTCTTAGAATTAGGAGACTTAAGATGAGAAATCATGCAGTAGAAATGGGGGTCCTCCTCCACCTCATATTAAGGTAACAGATGCAACAAGTAACAAACAAGCCCGAAAAATAGATTCAACACTAGAAACAACTGTTCATCACTCCCCTTGAGGTCAATTGTAAATTTTCCTCTCAGAACGTTCACTGTTTCTGCAGCTTTTGAGAATTCAGATCCCTAAATGTGTGGATAAGAGCCTCAGTTTTGAAATACCATGATTCTTTTTTGGGAATTTTGGAAATAAAGATGAAAGCATTGATAAATTTCTGGCTTGAGTTGAGTCGTGAATCCTGCAGAAACTCCAGCTGTGCAGAAAAAAAGAAAGAAAACCTGCAGTCCATTTTCCCTCTTCCTTCTTCTTTCTTCCTCCTTCTTTGGCTCTTTTCACTGACCCACCTGAACCCCCCCCCTCCTGCTGGGACTCCCCAGCGTGACCCCAGCCACAGCTTGAGCACACAGCACAGATAGATGGAGGTTCAAAGTTAGCTCGTCTGCATCACGCAGGCAGACGGGGGATGTGGGAACCTCAAAATTAAAGCAGCTTGAAATTTCCAATAATACTTTAACCCTTTACCCGGACTAATAGAGCGCGGATCCCTCTCTTCTTTCTGTTAAAGCAGCCGCCTGAGGGAAACTTCTAATGGGAGATAAAAGACATAGAGAGGAAAAGAGGCGCTGATACCTGAGAGCTTTCTGCTGATAACGTCCGTGTGTTAAAACCCCCCCTCAGAGGAACGAGCAGAGACATAAACCTCAGCACTTAAATTCATATCAGCTGAACAATAAATGCATTCTGTGAAACTCAAAGCTGCAGGGGATGTTTCTGTTTCAATAAATAAGGAGAGAGAATTTGTTTTGTGGTTTCCTGGAAAGCAGAGAGTGTGAGAGTGAATCACGCTGAGAGCTGACGAGGACGTGGTGTGTTTTTAAGCTGAAGGGTCAGAATATGGTTCATGTGTGATGCTTTCAAAGATGTGAAGGGCGAAATCACTCAGAATACACTGTGGCTGCAAACAGCAACAAGAATTTTACAATAAATCTGCTGTGACTTAAGGTCTGATTCAGAAACTGGGCATTAAACTTTCTGCAGTTTGCTCTTGTTTTGCATCTTGAGCTGTTAGCATCACAACGTTGATTCATGACTAATATTCTACAAACTCGACTGTTTTTAACGAAGGTTTCCACCTAAAGTGAAGCAGCATGAGCAATGCAACTGCTAAAATGGCAACGCAACAAATTCAAAGACAATGCAACAACCTAAAATTCAACAGGACATTACAAAAAAACGACACAACAACCTAAAGAGACAACTCAACAACAGAAAAGACGACTCAGCACATTCAATGGCAACACAACAAATTGAAGGACAATACAACAAAAAAAATAAAATTTCCTCATAAGAAACAACCCGGCAACCTAAAAGAAATAGCAACAACACAAAGGATAACAAAACTACGAAAAAGACAACTCATCAAAAAACGAAATCCAACGCAACAAACACTGACAAGAGAATGTCATCAACATCAAACTGATTCTCATGTCCTCTTTCAAAATCTGAAGAAAACAAACTGTTTGCTCCAACTAAATTCTGTACAAATCAAAACAAAAATCTAAGTTTCTTTTCTACTTCCAACAAGCTTTGAATGATGAACATACATCCTGTAGTTTTGCTTTAACTCATAGAGATGTAGGATTTCATATTCTAAGGATAAATGAGGCAACAGTGAGTAAAAAAATTCCAAGAATTAAAATTTGTTGAGTTTTTAAATGTAGCACGACCACCAATATTTTTCCTTATGTTCCTCTAATAAAAAAAATCTCTGCTATACCAGGCCCAAAAATCAAAAATTAAAGTGATCTCACTGGATCCAGGGAAGAGTTGATGTCAGGAAGCAGCTCCTTCGTTTTCCTCCGCGTGCAGCAGCACCAGGCTGTTGTTTACCTCCGTTGTCATGACGACCCACATTGAGCCGCTGTATTACTTTAATGAAATCTTTTTAAAGCTTTTTTTTTTCCTTTAAAGACCACGGTGGCACATATGTTAGTACAAAATGATGTTTGTGTGGCGTTATAGATGAACATGCACGCACTTCTGCGCAGCACTTTAGCGCAGCTGTGTTATAAGATCCACGCCCACCGTGAGTCTGTAGTCGGGCTAGAGGAAAAGAACCAAACCCAGTAGAGACGAGTAGAGTAGAGCTGGAATTGTAGAGTGGAAAAGCGCCATAAGAATTTCAATCCTGAACAGGTTTAATTATTTGTTTCTGCATGAAGAAACTGACTGAACAACAGCTTGTTTTTCACTGCCTCCTTCCTGCGGTTATGAACTGTGTTGTTTTGACACAATCACAGATACTTAAAGGTGTCAAAAAGTTTTTTTTTTTTTTACAAAATTACAAAAAGATGTGTTGTTTTTCTACCTTGAGCCAGTTTTAATTGACAGCTTTGATGAGACAGTAAACAAAGGTCGTTCCCCTGTTGTTTTTCTCCGTCCGCTCAAACAAACTAAGCGGCGTCTCCGCCTCTTTGTCATCCATCCAAACAGCTCTCCTTTATGTTTCTCTACACTACCTCTGTCGCCCCCTCACTCTGCTCCTCTACACACACACAAACACACACACGAACACTCGCAGCATCAAGTAGGCTCATTACGTCCCAATCAACAACAGCACCAGCTCACCATCACCACAGTAACGTGTTACACCTTGACCTGCTGCTGCGGAAACAAACGCTGGAGCTGCTGCTGGACTCGTTACCTCGTGCATCAATGTTTGTGTTATTTTGGTGTGTGTGAGTGTGTTTCCGAGTCTTTTCACCCTTTTATTTGTCGCACGTCTGCGCTAACAAAAGTGATGTGTCGTTATCAAGACAACTGCAATCAGTCAGAGCAGGAGTGGCTTTTAAGGCGTTTGGACTAAAATACTCTCCTTACATCGCCTGATCTGCTCTGTGATGACTGGAGAAAAGTTCAATTAAGTATTTTCACTTTTAAGTCAGAGAAAACCTTCTTTGGTTTTCTGTTTCAGAATAAAAGAAGAAATACTTGTGTGGTTTTATCGCTCAGGTCCAATAAAAATACTTCACATAAAATAACTTCTGGTGTTTGCACAAAGTTGAAGCAGTTCGTAGCCTCATGAGTGGCTCATAACTTGACTAAATTAGACAAGAAATAAAAACAGAAATAAACTTAGGTGAAGCATTACTTTTAGATGAAAAAAGGTAAGTTCACATTTAAGTAGAACAAGTGTGTTTAGTAGAAGAAAAAACAAACAAAGGAGCAAATTCTGCAGTGTAATAGTTGTATTTTGGGTTTGAGTCTAGATATAAATTGTAGAATAAATCACAGGAGCACGAAAACACTCATGATTCAACAAACGAAAAGACAACACAACAACAAAAAATAAAAAATAAAACCTGAAATACAATAGAATATTATTAAAAAAGACAACGCAACAAAAAAGTAATTAGTTATTAGTTGGAAAAGCAGAATACAAAGCCCAAATATAAAGGAATATATTCACGCTCAGACTACTAAACAATTTTCAAGATGACTGTTGTGACAAGACATTAACATGATCTTATATAACTTCTTGCAAGCCCACTGCCTGAATATTTTCTCCAAGAAGACGAAAAAGTGGACCTGCCATTGGCTACAGCAGAATAAAGTGAAGGTTCTGGAGTGGCCATCTCAGTCTCCTGACCTCAATATCATTGAATCGAGAAGCTGTACATGAGACGTACTTGGACGTTCACACATGACAATGATTCAAAACACAAGGACAAGTGGACCTGCCATTGGCTACAGGAGAATAAAGTGAAAGTTCTGGAGTGGCCATCTCAGTCTCCTGACCTCAATATCATTGAGCCACTCTGGGGAGATCTCAAACCTGCAGTTCATGCAAGACAGAGCAAGAATTTACAGGAACTGGAGGCTTTTTGCCAAGAAGAATGGTCAGTTTTACCCTCTGAGAAAATAAAGACCTTCATCCACAACCAGCACAAAAGACTTCAAGCTGTCATTGATGTTAAAGGGGGAAATACACGCTGTTAAGAACTGGGGGAGGGAAACTTTTCATCAAGATTATTTTACAAGTATCTGTTCTCATTATGATTTAAAAAGAGTAAAAACAATGAAACTTTTTATAAATTATTGCAAAATAACCTTTAAAATCAAACCTTGCAGATGTTTCCATGCATTGGGCCGTTCACTCTCTGATTTTTTTACGACCTAGAAAGGAGGAGAGACTAAGAGATAGAAAAAAAAAAAAAAGTTTTCCTGACACACACACATGTCCAACACTCAAAATAAGATGCTTAAAAAGCTTCCGCTGCTGTCATATCGGCATAAACAGTTTGAAAAGCAGAGCAGCCTTCAAGAGGAGACAAAGAGTCAAATCAGGAGAGGAGGCCGACGTCGGCTGAAGTGATGAAAAACAGGATCCAGCTTTTTTGGGGGGGGGGAATTTGAGACTGATTTCTTTCTGAAAAAGTCTCTAAGAGAAAAATGATTTCACTCACTCCATCACACGCTGAATTTCAAACATTCACACCGAGTGGGGTGATGAAAATTGTCCCACTTTTCTTCACTTGTCCAATTCAGAGTGAGTTGCTGTTGACTTCCTGTGTCAGAAAGCAGCTTTCAGCTCTAATCCACTCCGTTCACCTCGGCCGCTTCAGAGGAAAAGGAGGTGCTGGAAATTGGAGCAGCGACTGAATTTACCTCTTAACCAGCCTCCCCCGGCGCTCGTAAAACTGCCTCCCAATTTATCTCTCTTCAGGTATCTCTTTCTGTTAAAGCTTAACTTCTTTCACCAGCTCCTTCCTCCAAATATTCTTCTTTTCAAACTTCACCGTGCATCTTTAAAACTCAGGGATCAAAGAGACGAAAGTTAAACCAACCACGATGATCCGAAGACTTTTCAGAGAGAAATCTAGTGCAGCTGGTTTGAATCAGCTGCAGAAGAAGAACGCAGGTGTAAAAATGTAAAACAAGAAGAGAAAAAGAAAATGTGATAATGCAAAGGGGTAAAAGTTTGTTCATGAAAGATGACGAAAATGTCGGAATAATCTCGAAAACTGCAGCGAATCATCTGAAGATTTGCACTTGAAAAATGGAAATTTCCAACATTAAACCACTTTAGATGTGTACAAAGTGAATTAAGTAGTTTATTGCTCTCTCTCCTACCTTTCTTGCATGGAAAAATACTTTGCTTTTAATGTCTAACTGCTTGTAAATGTATTTCATGGTTCTGTTTTGGGGTTTTTTCTCGTTTTTCTTTGTTACAAGTTTTTCATAATTGTTATTATTACTGTGTTGTTTTACTTGATGTTTTATCCTCTGTGGAGCCTCTTTGGGTGTTCAGAAAAGCACTCTATAAATAAAATGTATTATTTTTATTATTAATACGGTACAGTTTTGAAAAATCAGCAATATTTTTGAGGCTGAAGGCACAAAATTTCAGGTCTAAACTGCAGTTCAGCTTCCCTGCACTCGTTAGAGCTTTAGAGACAAAAGGAGCAACTTCATGAGAGAAAAGGTAACATTAGATGAATGAATGAAGCTCTCTCTGTCTAGTTTTTACTTCATATATTTAATTTCATGCGTAATGTGATGTTTGTATTGTGTGCACTGCAAAAACGGAAATCTAAGCAAGTCATTACATCTTATTCTTAGTAATATTTATCTTATTTTTCTTGATTTGAGCCACATACACCAGACCAGGTCATAAAAATGTCTCATTTCAAGTTTTTTAAAGACAAAAATGAGGTTTAAATTGCTTGTAACAAGTATAAAAAAAAAAAATCTGCCAATGGGATAAGACAAATTTGTCGTAAAGTGTCTTGAAATTAGGAAGATGTCTTGACACAAGAAACTTTTTCTTATTCCATTGGGCCTTAAATGGGCCTTAGCACTTGGAAATATTTTGACCGTTATGGTCAAGATAAGCAAAATAGTCAAAGCAGGCGTCTTAGGGCTCGGGACCTAAAGGGTTAACACTGGATGTGTCCGTGCCGACACAGTCAGAAAAATTCCTTTGATTTCTGAGATGTTGCTCTTTCAACCAATATGTGGTTATTACGGTAATTTCAAGAAGCCCAGAAGAAACACAGAGAGAGGAAGAGGAGACACACTAAGTCGCAAAGAATGTGGACGAGGAAGTAGGAGATCAGAAATTATGGTCGGAGGAAAGGGGGAGACAATAAGAGGAATGTGAGGAAGTACGTCGGCAGGAGGGGGGAAAGGACAGTCGTCGGAGGGTGGAGGGGGGAGAGAGGGGATTGGAGGGAGGGAGGAGTTTTTGGTCGGGGTTTTCCGGTTAATGGTTTCAGCGCCAATTAAAGCCCGACCTGCTCTGTTTAATGGGTTTCATCCTGTCTGCCTTTTGGAAACCTCACACACACACACACACACACAGAGTCCCTCTTGACCAACTATGGCTGCTTTTAACTGAGTATACCAGAGTCTTGCTGTGTGTTTGGTTATATTTGTGTGAGTGTGTGTGTGTGTGTGTGTGTTAAAAAGATTTCCAGGAAGCAGAGTGATGCTAAAGTGAGCTGCTCTGTTCAAATAAACCAACATGGTGTACAACTTCAATCCCATCCCTGGTAGAGCGGGCGAGAGAGTTTTATTGACAATGAGAAAGCGAGGCAGAGAGAGAGAGAGAGAGAGAGAGAGAGAGAGAGAGAGAGAGAGAGAGGGTAGAGGGAGGTCGATCCAGTGTTGGTCAATTAAAGACACAATCAGCGACTCTATAAGGTGAGTTTGTAGTTGTGAGTGTGTCTTTGTTGCAATAAGACTCGTATTGATGCTTCAGGTTTGGAGGAAGACAAGGGGCATTTAAACCCAAGGTGTGTGTCTATATATGTGTGTGTGTGTGTGTGTGTGTGTGTGTGTGTGTGTGTGTGTGTGTGTGTGTGTGAGAAACAAAGCGACACACCTAGCGGCTGTGTGTTGCCTCCTTTCTGCACCTAATGAAGGAGAAATTGGATCCTGATGGCGTCGCAACAAAAGGACAGCCCTGCAGCCCTTTTTGTTTTGTGTGTGTGTGTGTGTGTGTGTATGTGTGTGTTCATGTGTGTGTGACACTTATATGGGGAAGAAATGGGAAACATTTTCTTCTAATAAAGAGCTTCTATTTCTTTCCTGCTCGCCTGGCTTCCTCCTCAAATTCTGCTCCATTGACTTCATGTGTGTGAGTGTGTTTTGGTGTTTTTTTGTGTGTTTGTGCCTTTTCTTGTGTCAGTGTGTGAGACATGTGGTCCTTTAAAGCAGTGTTTCTCAACCTGGGGGTCGCAACCCCACATGGGGTCCCCTGGAGTCCAAATGGGGTCAAGGAAATTATGTAAAAAAAAATACTGGCCGAAACATTTTTTGAACTAATTGCTATTCTTTTTAAAAACTAAAACATCATCATATATTTACATGAAACCAGTGGACATAATAAATTTGCTTTGAGTCATTTTTCTGAGTGTAGAAGCTGTTTTCTGGAATAAGAGGATGAGAAGACAGTTTTCCGGCTCATATCGCTGATGTAATCCAGGGAGAAGTGTCTGTGTCTTTGTTGCTTTTTGAAACTGAAAACTGCTTCTTTAAGAATTTAACCGACCAAAAACAAATAAAAAAAGACGTTTACAGAAGAAGAACATGAAGCTACACAGCTCTGATGAAGAGGATAAAGATTCAAAATGTGAGTTTGTTGTTTGTTTATTGTGTCTTTAAATGAGTTACACTTCTGCTTCTTCCCCTGACATCCATAACACATCTTCTCACACACACACACACACACACACACACACTTTCTCACCCCTGGTGCTACTCATCCTGTCGGCTCACAACTCTCTGAAGTGTTGATTACAACCGCTACACTACTGCGAGGGGAAAAGTGTGTGTGTGTTAAATGTCACACACACTTTAATGAATCTCATATCTGAAGCTCATAGTTTAATGTTTTAAAGGTTTGTGACTTCACTCTGTGTGTGTGTGTGTGATTGTGTGTGTGTTGTAAAGTCATGTGACCCTCCCAAAGTGTCTTTTCAGGTCTGCTGCTGGTTTTAAAGCAGTTCTCACTTCTTCTTCTCTCAGACAGACAAACTTCACACCCCTCGCTCCCTTCTGCTCCGACACGGCGCCGTGTAACACACCCTCAGAATAGAGGTCTGTTACCGGGAAGATTCAGCTGTTGTTGGGGTTTCTGGGTAGATTTCTCTGGCCTCAGGATGTAATTGGTTGAAAGCAGGTTTCTAAAAACAGAAGGCTTGACTTGATTGTGCATAAATCTGAGTGGCGCTGTGTAAACTCACTTTAAAGTCTTTGTGCTTCAAACTGAGCTACATGTACCTGGATACGATGCTGAGGAATAAAAACTCTGCAGCTTCTAGAGCAGCAGTTCCCAACATTTTCCAACTTGGATCCCACTTTTGAGTCTTAAAAACGTTTGCGGCCCACCTCCAACCCAATAAGTCCAAAGAGCGTAGAGTGCCTCATTAGAACCTCATCTGTAACAATGAGCTGAAACATAACTACGACCCAAAATGTAATAAAAAGAAATGTAATAATCTAGAAATTTTACAATTGGTCAATAATGTGACCAAAGTTCTGGGCTTGAAATGTCATTAAAATGTGAATAAAATCTGTGTATAGAAACTTAGGGCCCATCCTGTATAATTTCTGGTTTTCACTTTCTGAAATGAGTGAACAAAATATTTCACTTTTTCATGATATTCATAAATCTTTAGATGTTTCCTTCATGGAAATTCTACTTTTCCTCCTCATTTTGTACACATTCTGTATTTTCCTTATTCATTATGTTTGTCTGAAGTGTTTTTTTTCTTCTTCACTAAACCTCTAACAACCAAGTCTCTGTGTTTTTCTTCAGTTTAACGTGTTTTTCTCTCACATAGCATGCAGCATATAGGAAATAACACCAAATTTTGAAAGTTTAAAGCTCAAAAAGTCCAAAAAGAGTTTAAAAAGTTCAAAAAGAGAATAAGAAACCGATCAACTTCAATACAGCTATTGATAATCGCACAACAAATCGTAGTAGAAAAGGCGACATAATGTGGCCAGACCAGGAGTTAACAGGTTTCTTAACATGACAAGAGAAAATATCAAAGAAGAAAATACCAAAACCTGCACTGATTTAAGTCAAATTTAGCTACAACAGAGTTTGAGAGTTTGAAAAAGTTTCTGTCTTTGAACTCCAATGCACAAAACATCTAAAACCCGTGTGAACTTCGAAAAAACTTCTACAACAACTCTTTGTTAAAAAGAGTAGAGTCATTGAGCTGTAAGAGAAGACCAGGAAAAAAGAATAAAATGTGATATTACTGATTTCAAATGATGTTTTAAGTGATTTGGATTAAAGTTTAGGTTTTGGTTTCAGGATTTAAACCCTCACAGCCTTCGGGTTAGAACGTTTTGAAGGTTATGCTTTTTGTCGTTGTACTTTTTACTCAAACAGGGTTACATAAAACACTTTCTGGTTTGAAAGCAGGAATAAAGACGTGAATACGCTCAGCTGTGTTCAGCTCTGTCATCAGAGGCCGTTTGAGAGAAAGAGTCTGTTATTCTGAGGTTTGGTGCCCTGCTCAAGGGCAGCAGAGTGTCTGAGTCTCTGTCCTCATAAACGTAGAAAAATAAGATTTACCACTCCTCATGAGCACAAAGACACACACTTGAACACACACACACACACACAGAAGTATCCTCAGAGGGTGTGTGTTGAAAAAGAGCCGCGGTCTCGTCTCTCTTTGGAGCAAACGTATCGACCATCCGGGTTCATAATGTTTGATTCATCACGCTCCGCTTTCATACGCCTCCTTAAAATATTGTATTTCTGTCTGATGGCTGCGTTTAACAAGGACGGCGCTCAGAGCGTGTGCACGCAGCCGTCACAATCACATGAGGATTGATTTTGTTTTTCTCATAAACCACACCGCGTGTTACACACACACAGTTATTTAATTATTATTATACGAGTGTGGGAACACCTAAACCTTTCATACATGCACAAAAGCTGCAGATATTAACGCTCTAATCTCTGTGTTCAGACTTTTGTTAAAGGAAGCTTTGAGCGGAAAATAATCAGAAATGTTCCATAAAAGCATCCAAGAGTCTTACGATGTTGCTGCTTTTATTAAGACTCTCTAAGAGCTGAATCTCATTTAGCTCCACAGTTAAAACTTCTCTTTTATTATCCGTCACTTTCAGATCTGTTCTCAGTGATAAGAGAATAAACATCGGTCTGACCAAAGCATCAGTGAAGAGTTTGGGATCCAGACACAGGTGTTTCGAGGTGATATTCTCTTTATTAAAGCGCTGAACTTTCCTCTCAGGTAGGTCGTCAACGGGAAGGAGCAGGGACAACAAAAGCAAAAGGCTCCAGACAATATTCTGAGCTTTAGCCCCAAACTTTCTACAACTCTTTGTGGAAGATAAAACCAAGAAAGTGACAGCAAGAAGTTTTCAATCTCCAGAAACACAAAATCAGGCATCTTGAGCTGAGGGGTTTGGAAATTTGTGGCCTATGACTGAAACGTAATATTTCTGGTGCCCACTTTATTGTCAGAGGACCCATTAGTCGGCAGTGCCCTGAACCAGAAGGCCTGTTAGTCTGAAAATCAGGGGCCTGTTAGCCAGAAGGCCCATAGTCTAGAAGCCGTGAGCCAAAAATAAGAAGGCCGTTTTCACAAAAGATTAGAAGGGCCCTTCAGTCTGAAAACCAGGGGCCCCTTTAGTCGGAAGGGCCATTAGTCAGAAATTTAGGGGGCCTGTTAGGAAATAAAAGGCCTGTTCGTAGGAACGTCCATAAGCCAACAAATGGAAGGGCCAATAGACAAAAAATTAGAAAGACCATGAGTAGAAAACCAGACAGCCCGTTAGTCCTAAATTCAGACAGTCCACAAGTCAT
This sequence comes from Thalassoma bifasciatum, assembly GCA_008086565.1. NCBI lineage: Eukaryota > Metazoa > Chordata > Actinopteri > Labriformes > Labridae > Thalassoma > Thalassoma bifasciatum. Next base: position 218,994 of record RPOG01000579.1, on the reverse strand, counting down.
AAGGCCTGTTAGTCAGAAAAACAGAAGGCCAACAAATCAGATAATCCGGTAGTCAGAAAATTAGAAGGTCTGTTAGTCAGAAAAACAGAAGGTTGGTTAGTTCGAAGGTCTGCAAGCCAACAGATGGAAGGCCAAATAGACAAAAAATTTGAAGGGACATCAGTTAAAAACAAGGAAGCCCCTCAGTCAGAAATTCAGAGTCTGCAAGTCAGAAGGCCTGTTAGCCAGAAAAACAGAAGGTTGGTTAGTCAGAAGGTGTGTAAGCCAACAAATGGCAGGCCAAACAGTCAAAACATGAGAAGGACCATCAGTCAGAAAACCAGAAAGCCCATTAGTCAGGAAAAATAGATGGCTGACCAGTTATAAATTCACAAAGTCTGTTAGTCAGAAAATCCAAAGGCCCATTCGTCAGATATCAGTCGGCCTGTCAGTCCGAAAACAGGTTTGTTAGTAAGAAGGTCTGTAAGCCAACAAATGGAAGGCCCAATAGACAAAAAATTAGAATGGCCATCAGTCAGAAAACCAGACAGCCTGTTACACAGAAATTTAGAAGGCCAACCACTTGAAGAACTACAAGGTCTGTTAGTCAGAAAATCAGATAGCCCATTTGTCAGATATCAGAAGGCCTGTCAGTCCGAAAACAGGTTTGTTAGTATGAAGGTCTGTAAGCCAACAAATGGAAGGCCCAATAGACAAAAATTAGAAGGGCCATCTGTCAGAAAACATGACAGCCCGTTAGTCAGAAATCCAGGAAGCCTGCAAATATGAAGGCCCATTATTCAGAAAAACAGAAGGTCAATCAGTCAAAAAATTACAAGGTCTGTTAGTCAGAAAATCAGAAGGCCCATTTGTCAGATATCAGTCGGCCTGTCAGTCTGATAACCAGAGGATCTGTTAGTTAGAAGGACTGTAAGCCAACAAATGAAAGGCCAAATAGACAAAAAATGTGAAGGGCCATCCGTCAGAAAACTAGAAAGCCTGTTAGTCAGGAATCCAGAAGGTGCATTAGTCTTTGTCAGGATTCAGTTGATAATTCTAAATGCAAACTAATTTCCTGACTAATGGGCCCTCTGATTTTCTGACTAACAGACCTTCTTGGAACAGGTCAGATCCCAATGATACAGAGCGAGTCGTACCAGACACAGATCTGGTGGAAGTTTTCTGTCAGAGACAATGACGTTTTTTCTGAGACGGTAGAAGAAGCTCGGGTCATGTTTCAGAGTCTGTTCTGGTGTTTTCATCTCACGATGAGTCACTTCATGTCCAGAGGAACCGGGTCCTGGACAGATTCTGATCTTTTTGGAGGAGCTAAAGAGGGTGTGTTCTGTGCAGGAATGAAAAGTTTGACTCAGTTTCTGGCTCCGCTCTGAGTTTCCTCCTCCAGATTGAGGCGAGCAGCGACAGAGGAGGCAGATGGAGCCGGATTGTCAGGAGAGTCTGAATCCAACAGTGGAAGTCTTTTATTATAAAAGTCTTAACTTATGAACAAGACGCAGCTGTGCCTTCATAATGTCTTTTACGACTGTGTTTGATGTTCCCACAGAAGTCATTAGCCTGTGTGTTAGTCTGTGTGGAGCAGAGGCACAGAGCTCAGTGTTCGCTCCAACAATAAGACAGAAGAAGAAGAAAAGGTACGACTGTCCTCAGACTGTTCACTCTGTCTGTGTATGAACCACTCTGAGACTTTCATTTACAATAACTGCTGCTCTGATATTAACACCTCACAAAGGATGATGTGTTTCTTATGTTTGATGACTACAAGACGAGATGTCTGTATCCAGGAAACCAGTCGAGCTGATAGAGTTGACTGTTTCTCAAAGCCTTGAATCTTTATCTGAGAGAATAGAGTTTGAGAAGAATGAACATCAGGTTCATCTTAAAGCTGAATGCAAAGCTCTGAATCATATCACTTCAGTCTTCAAACTGCTGTGCTTTCATTTGTCAGGAAAAACAAGAATTACGACAAAGCTTGGAGAGCCACAGTGAGGCGGCGCTGACGGGACCTCAGAGCGACTTCAAAAGAGGATTCAACAGGAAGTAGAAGGCGCTCGGCGGGAGGTTGTCACTCAGTCGCAGCGTGAGTTCACACGGAAAAAAAGACGTGATGTTAAAATGGAAGAAAAATGAAGAAGACACGTGTCCTGAGGTAAAGAGGAACTCTGGGAGATTAAAACTGAAGAACAGCAGGTTTTACCCCAAAGCATCATCATGAAGAAAAGACAAATAAAAAGATCACTCAAACACTTCAGCGCTCCGAGGTGAGGAGTTCACAGTAGGGCTGAGAAATTTGCACAAATATTCAAAGTTCAGACTAATTTTCCTTACCTTGCAATTGTTTTGTGTGATCACTTCAAAGTCTTGCTTTTTGCCCATTTTAGTCACTTTTCAATTTTTTTTTTTTACACTTTTGGACCATTTTTTTTTTTGCTGCCCTTAGAATACTTTCTCAGATTTCTCCCGACTTTCTTACCAATATTTTTCTTTTTGCTTTTTTTTCAACCAATTTTGACTATTTTTTAAAGTTTTTTAAGTTTTCCACTTTTCACTGTTTTTGTCACTTTCCCCCCATTTTTTTACCTTCTGGCTTTTTTTCCTAAGGTTTCTCCCAATTTATTGCCAATTTATGTTGTTTTTTGCCCATTTTGTTCATTTTTCACTCCTATATATATATATATATATATATATATATATATATATATATATATACACTATTGGATCATTTTTTTGCTACCTTCAGACTACTTTCTGAGATTTCTCCCAACTTTCTTGCAATTATATATATATGTATATTTTTTTTTTGCTTTTTGGCATATTGGGTCATTTTTAACTTGTTCAAACCAATTTTGACTATTCCTTTTTTTTTAAGTTTTTGAAGTTTTCAAAGTTTTCTCCATTTTAGTCATATTTTACTTCTATTTTGTTTCTCTAACACCATGTTTTGCTTCCTTCAGGCTATTTTCCGACTTTTCTCCCAGTGTTCTTACAAATTATTGTTGCTTTATGTCAATTTGGTCACTTTTACCTTTTTTGGCAACCACTTTTAGACTAGTTTTTGGAACGTTCTCACTAATTTTTATCCCAACTTTCTTGCTATATTTCATTGCCGTTGGGTATTTTTCACCACTTTCCTTATCCCCCCCCCCCCCCCCCACACACACATTTTTTTTTCCCATCTCCCAATTTATTGCTAATTTATGTTGCTTTTTGCCTATTTTGGTCATTTTTCTGTCCTATATACACACTATTGGACCATTTTTTTGCTTCCTTCAGACTATTTTTAGAGTTTAACCTCTTCTTTCTTGCCATTTTTTGTTGCTTTTTAGCTTATTTTGTCACTTTTCCCTTTTTTTTCAATCACTTTTGGACAATTTCGGCTACCTTCTGGCTATTTTTTAAGTTTTACCCCAAATTTCTTGCCAATTTTTTGTTGGCTTTGGCTTTGGCTGTTTTTCACCTTATTTTCTTCACCTTTGTTTTTCCATTTCTGACTATTTCCCAAGTTTTCTAGAATTTTCTTGCTAATTTTCTTTTGCATTCTGGCCATATAAGCCACATTTCTCTCTTCTTTTGCTACTTTTGGACCTTTTTGTTGCTACTTTCTGAGTATTTTTTTACAGCTTTCCCACAATTTTTTGTTGCTTTGTGACCACATTTTCAACCTTAAACTTGTTTTTCTTGCTTTATTGCTACTTCTTGCTATTTTTTACCACTTTTCACCACTTTGATTGTTTTTTGAGTTTACAACAGTTTGTCACTTTGGTTGAGTAACACTGGTGTAGAACAGAAAACAATGATAAACATTTACTGCAAAAGAGTTTATCTGGTATTCTGACACTTTTCAGGTCAAATAAATATCACACTGTCTGCGATTAGAACATTGCAATAGGTCAAATTGCATTTGTATCTCACTTGTGGTTAACTGTCCAGCTCTAGTTCACAGTATTTTTAGCGCTGAACTGAGGTTTTATTGTCTTTCCCTTGTAACGTGATTACATGAAGGTTGTTTCCTGCCTTTTTCAAACAATGCTCCATTTTTACACACATTCAAGCCTGAAACAAAGTCTGCTGTAATTGGCTCTTTTCCCCCCTGCAGGACCTTCCACTTTGTGCAACGGTGTGAATGGATAAACGGCTCTTAGCATGTTGGAAACAAGCCCCCGGAGAGAAGCAGAAAAGCCTCCTTCACCCCGAGAAGCATCAGGATGAAAAGATGCTGTTCTGGTTCAAGATGTTCAACTCAAAGGTTTTTGTCTGTGAGCAGCAAGAAGGTGTGAATGGAGCCAAAAAAACAGGAAGAGGATGAGAGACAGGCCCCAATTTACTGGGTCAAACTGCAGTGAAAAGCTGAAGAGGTGGAGGATGAGGCAGAAAACTTAGAGAGTTAAATTAGGGAAGTACTACAACACACAAATTATTGACTTTGGGTTCCAGTTTCATCAGTAGCTTCTATGTTTACCTGAATTCACAACCACAAGGACGCTGCAAGCAGAGTTTAGCAGCTGCATTTACATGTAGAAACCTCTCAAGGTTTATTCAAGAGCGCTTAAACACATTTGTAGTTAGGATAAAGTTTGTATTTCAAACAAACGTGAAATACAAATAAAAAAATCTGCTAACAAAGAGCAGCTTGATAACACGAGTTATATTCAAAAAGGTTAAAAACAAAGGTTTATCTGCTGGAATAAACTCAAAACTGGTTTATAAATAAGTTTGTTGACAAAAGGAAGATGAGCAGCTTTGTGAAAAACACTATCTTTGCTTCTATAGGTGTATTAATAACCTGTTTCTGTCCCCGAAACAAGGAATCAGATCTCACTCTGGGATGATTTACTTTTCAGCAAAGTTCGTCAGAGTTTTGTAACATCAGCACAGACTTTGTTTCCTGTGCTCTGCAGTGTTTCAATACAGCTAAAAACTTGAGAATTGTGCATGTGTCCAGACTAAAAGGAAAGAAATTCACTCCTTTAACCATAATTTCTTGGTTCAAAACATTAGTTCATGTGTTTGTGGTGAGTCTGAGTTTCACTGCAGACAGTAAGTTACACAGAGGCTTCATGAAACTTATTTTCTGCTGATAAAAGTAGAACATCTCTTCTTTCTAACTCCACTTTTCTTCGCTCAAGACGACTTTTTTACCAGACACAACTCAGCAAGTTGTTGTATTCATCGAAAGATACATAGCTCTATTGTTTGAGACGTGACAACAAGAAAACTTTGTAAGTTTGTAGAGTAGTTTAGTAGCCGGCTACATTGTCCTACCAGGTCTCATCTACCAACTCCAACCTCACCAAGCAGAGCAAACGTAACCTGGCTCTTCATTTTATTGATAGACTCTCAGGTTTGAACAGATCACTGCAGAATAACTGCTGCATGTGGACAGGAATCAACATTAGCACAAACACATTACACTGTAAAAACTGAAATCTAAGCAAGTCATTTTGTCTTATTTATAGTAAAAATTGTCTTATTGTTCTTAATTTGAGCCACATTCACCAGACCAGGTCATAAAAATGTCTTATTTCAAGTTTTTTAAGACAAAAATGAGGTGTAAATTGCTTGTAACAAGTCAAAAAAATCTGCCAATGGGATAAGACGAATTCACCCGGGAAGTTTTTCTTTTCAAGTTCCCATTGGCAGATTTTTTTTTACTTGTTACAAGCAATTGATGCCTCATTTTTGTCTTTAAAAAACTTGAAATGAGACATTTTTATGACCTTGTCTAGTAAATGTGGCTCAAATCAAGAATAGTAAGACAAATATGACTAAAAATAAGACATAATGACTTGCTTAGATTTCAGTTTTTGCAGTGTAGCTTGTTTAACCTTAAGCTCCTGTTTCAGCCTTTATTTCTTGTTTTAAGCCTTTAGCTTCTGTGATAATCTCAGTTGAAGTTGTAGATTCTGATTATGTTAATATCTAGATATCAGACATTTTCACAATCACTCAGAAACTCCTCACTGGGACTTTAAAATGAAAATAACAAAAGAAAAAAACTATCAACGATATCAACGACACATGAGATGGGAACCTGAAAATGACGGCACAGTAAATCACAATGAAACTGTTTCTGTAAATCTCGGAGCTCGATGACAAACCCATCACTCGCTTCTGGTTCCTGTAAACCAACATGTACCGTCGTGAACTTGATGCTTCAAAAAGACAGGCGACATCCCAGTCTGCTTTTAATTGGTCTTTAGAGAGATGCATTCTGGGAGGAGAGTCAGAGGAAGTTTGGTGCAGGTGAGCAGAGATTCTGCAGCTTCTGTTCCATCTGTGAACATCTGCTCCTGACAAAAGTCTGCACTTAGCTCATCAACAGGCGGCTGGAAAAAGCAACACGGACCTGTTATTTGCTTCTCAGCTCAATGGGCTCATTTAGCACAAAGCTAACAGATCCAGACTGTTATTAAGTCCCTACATACCTGCACGCCACGAGCGGAGAGCCACGAGCTTCGAGCTGCGAGCTGCGAGCGCTCTCATTGTGTTAGTGTTTGATGCAGGAGCCATTCGCTTTCTTAACGGCGCCCAAACTGCTTAACTCTGCAGAACGCCCGAGCAGTCGTGTCAGCCAAATCAGTCTATACCCAGCAGGTGAATTAAAAATCTATCTTTATAGAGCAACACATTAGCCAACTCTCACATTAGCATCCTTCACATAAAGATCTACTTTGTAAGGAGCGGTGGAGACGGAGGGGGGGGGGGGGGCTGCAGACGTACGATATAACCCTCAGGTGAATTAAGCCTTTATGGAGTGCTGCAGATTAGCCAACATTCACATTAGCTTCAGCCTCCTGTACCGAGGAGAGGAGTCTGACTCCGGGAAGATAGTAACGGCAGATTTATGCACAGAACAGGGTGAATTAAAAGTCCATCTTTACAGGCGAACATATTAGCCAACACTTACATTATCATCCCTCACATAAAAATTATTTATAAGGAGGATGGAAGAGCGATGCTGTTGCTCTTTGAAGAGGAGGCGTAAAAGTTAAAAGGCGATATTTATGGAGACACGGATCAGAGCCAATATTCAAAGTTTATCGTTGACATAAATTAGGTTTAAGGTCATTTTTTTCTCCAGCAAAGGATGGAGACGAAAGGGAGCGAAGAGCGAAGGAGACACAAGGATCAAGGATGGCCGAACGTCGAGGGGGGGGGGGGGGGGGGGGGGTGTTTGTGATCAGAGAGGCTCTGTGCTGCAGGAAGGGATTTACAGGGATAAATGGGAGAGAAAGAGTCTCATTTAACCCCTTAGTTTCCACCCAATTCTGGCCTATTTACCATGCTGTGTTTTTAAAGCTTATAACTGTTGATCCATGAGGTCAAAATTCATCAGTGACACCTCATTTGAAAGATTAAAGTCTCTAGTTTCTGAAAAATGTCACGTTTTTATATGTGGATAAAGTCCACATCTGTATAAATGCAGCTGAAACACCTTTTTTTTCTTTATTTTTTATAACAAATTTTGAACATCATTAACTTCAAGATGCTTCATGTCAGACATAAAACATCCACCACATCACTGCTACACCTTCTCATCAACATCTGGGTGAAATTTGAGCTTTTTTGGTAAAACTTTGTAGGAGTTGAGGAGTTTTTTTAGTCTCAGGTGATCAAACACCAGCAGATGCGTTCTCATTTTCCATGCTCTAGTCTGACGACTTCGCGCAAACAAAACCAGCTTTATCAGAGCTCAGTATCTTCTTTGTAGTCAACTTTGCTCTCTGTGTGAAAAGGTTTGCTAAAAATCATGAAATTATAGCTCCCTGTCATGGATTGTACCTGTTGCGCACATGAATATGGATGAAGACGCATGGAATTAGAGACAAATTCTTGACTAACCAACTAGCTACAGCAGGCTTCGTGTTACCGGTAAGGCTGTTGGTTACCGTATGTTTTATTGATAGGGCGAATAGCTGATAAACGAGCCTGTTTGGGGGCTTTTATGCACTTTCAGCTACTGTTCAATCAAGCAGAGAGCACTTCTTGTATAAATCAGGCTCTCCTGGCATCAAATCACCGTGCATTGAGATGGGAACACTTGAAAACAAAGACTTGCAGCTTTGTCAGATTGACATTGAGGAGGAAATGCTCTAAGACTGTGAAGCTGCTGTTATTGATGAGAACGGACACGACAGACAGACAAACAACGGACTTTACAGGAGAAATTTCACCACTTGGAATAATTTGATGAAACAACACTTTTGATATGTTTGAACTCTGGATTCCTCTGGTGGAAAGGAGAGTGAATATTCAGGGTACGGGCGTCAGGATGTGACGTAATGACCCCAAACAGGTAGGACGTCCACGTTGTTGTGAGTGATTCTTTCACTAATTACGTTTTGTTGGTGAAGAAAACTGAGAAACAAACTCAGAGACTGAAAAGTGAAGAATCTAAACTTTCTAATGTCGTGCAGCATTCTGATGTTTGACAAAGGCGTTACTGTTTGCACTTTTAATGGCATCAGGGGAATGGCGAATAGCTCTCTGGCGCGACAGTGGGAACTAAGGGGTTAAAAGAAGCAGAAAAGCATGGAGGTCAACGGAGGAGCGAGGGAACAAGCGTCCGCTGAGTGTTGTTTATGTGAGGAGAGAAGTTATCGAAATGAAAACAGCGCGATGGATTGTTGGAAAGCCTTGAAAAGTGAGGAAGGAGTGATTAGAGCGAAGATAGAGGGACGAGAAGAGGAAGAGGAAGAGGAAGAGGAGGAGGGGGAAATGATGAAATCAATCATTACCAAGGCCGTGTCCTCGTCTACCTCAAACTAAATGTAGAGTTCATTTCAGCTCGCCGCCCGGCTCTGCTCTTTAGTTTCGCTCGCTCTAATGTGCCACGCTACACGAGCCACGCGGGGAAAAATCGTTGCTGGATCCCTGGAGCTGCAGCAGGGACGGTTGTGGGTGAAATGGCCTGGATCCTATTTGGAGCAACGGAGCAACAACAACAACAACAGGAGCAGGGCAACAACCCCAACAACGCCAAAGTCAGAGTTACAACTGGATCAGACCTGAACCAGATCTAACTCCAGGCTTAGACTGACACTAAAAATGTAAATAAAGATTAACTGGTGGACTGATTGAGCAGTTGAGAGAGGAAGGAGGTGGAAAGAAGAGCAAGATTCATGCAAAGCTTCAACTTCATCAATATCAGCATTTTAAAAATATGCAGGAGACTCTTTGTTCACTTGTTTTTTTTTCTGCTGCAGAATTTCTGCAAAAAAGTCAGGATGTGAGACCACAGAGACGATACACTGCCTCGCCAAAAAAGAAGTCGCCACCAAAAAAAAGGTCATACACTCTAATATTTTGTTGGACCGCCTTTAGCTTTGAGTACGGCACGTGTTCTGCAATTTATCTACTTATTATTTTTAGTAGAAATAAAACAAAAACAATTGCTTAGTTTTGAGTTTGCGTCATCACTTTGCATCATCAGCCACAAACAAAATGTGTTTTCTTATGTTTATATGTCTCATTTATGTAACCAACGTTTATTCCTCTGCAAAATGCATCGAGTTCCTGCTTTAAAAGTGACTTTAGTGTCTGTTGTTGAGGCCTGAGCAGAGTTGGAGAAGCTAACATGAACAGAAAGGTGAACACAGGAGGTGTGGTGACAAACACACACACACAAAAACACACACACACACACAAACAAATCACATCAGCAGCGCCAGTAGCCAGCAGGCTTTTGAACATCTGTCATACCTGCCTGCTCCGATTCTGTCAACACAGCGGCACCATCCCAGAAACACATGTTCTCTTCTGCTGCGGTTTACACACACACACACACACACACACACACACACACACACACGCAGTGACCACCAACACAGCTCCCCCTCTCTTCGTCTCTTCTCTCTCCGTCCTCTTATCTCTTTAACCCCGCTGAAAACTGTCATATTCCTGCACGCAGCGCTCACACACAGACGCACGTCATCGGGCAGAGTTTACGTAACAGGAAAGTTTTACACACACACACACACACACACACACAGGAGAAGAGTAGCTTTAGTTGTTGTCAAAAAGTTTCCAGTGACTCAGAATTGGAGCGTTTGCTGTCGGCATCTCGGGGAGTCAGAGGTCAAACTCACTCGGCTGAAATCGGATTTTAAAACTCTAAACTTTGGCTGAATTTACGCCCCTAAAACCCGACTTGGCTGTGGGTGGAAAACTCCCCGCCTTGTTTTTTTCAGCGTCTCGTTCTCGACCCTGAGCTGGAAGAATAAAACCGTCCGTTTGACCGGCAGCTCTCGGCTCCACACGCAGAACTTCTCCCAGGATGTGTTTACCCTTTTGTCTCCGCTTTCAGCTGCTGAGGAGATTCATTCGGTTTTAGAGTAAAACTTCTGCCCACACGTAGAAGAGCGGAGCTGAAAGAATTGAGTCGTTCTTTCTCTGGATCGCAGCAGTTTGGCCATGTTTGCTGCTCTGTTTTTAAGCACAGAGTTTGAATTCAGTGCCTGCACAAAAGCCTGTGTTGTATTTTATTTAAGTTTCATTTGGTTTTACTCTGCACTGGCTGTTCTGGCTGCTTTAAGAACGAGCTGTAAAATCATTCAGCATATTCAACAATTTATTGTTTTATGATCAAAATCGCAATTTCAGACATCGTGATCATGTGATCGCCGAAGCTGCAATTGTTTTGCTCCTGACTGACCCAGGATCAGTTGTCATTTGTTTTACAAACACATCCTTTGAGTGTAAGACTAATGGGAAAATGGGAAAGAGCCTTTTTTCCTTGGAATTGTTGAATTTTGTTTTGCTTTTTTTTTTATAATTATCCCTTTTTGAATTGTTTTGTATGCTATCTTTTTTCTTTAACACAATTAAGGATATTTTGTACTCCATCATTTTTAAAAGTTAAGAGTCAAAGATGCTTTTTTTGTTTTTCTTTCATTAAAACAAGAAATACAATCAAAAAAGTCCAGTTTTGAAATGGAAATTATTTTGGAAAGTATTTTAAGGTCAGGAATTTGACTTTTTATCTAAAAATCTTTTTTTCTCTCAAAGTTTTGCTTTTTATTTTATAACGTTGCCTTATTTCTCATGATTTTGACTTGTCATATCAAAATTTCTACTTTTTATTTCAAAATGTTGACGTTCTATCTGAAAATTTTGACTTTTTATCTCAGACTTTTGTCTTCAGCTCAAAATTTTGACCTTATATAAGAAAGTGTAGACTTTTTTTCACGTACTGTTAAATTGATTTCTTAAAATTTGGACTCTTATCTCAAAATTTGGACTTTTTATTTGAAAATATTGACCTTTTATCTAAACGTTTGAAACAATTTTTATCTTCAGTTTTCATCCTTACATTGGAGTAAAAGCTTTTGATGTTTCAATGGTTTGATGTAATTTTCTGTCAAGTTTTTACATGTTTCTGTACATTGTGAAAACTTCACTGAAGCTCGATTAGAAGAAAATCATGAATTGAATTGAAATCACTTAATCTTCCAGAAAAACAGCAATTAGATCTTTTTCTAAAATCTTTCAGCCCTAGGTTGATAAACCTTATTTGGGGCAGAAATAGGCCAAATTGCAGTCCCACAATGCTAATAATATTCTAAAAAACAATAAATCTTGTTGTGATAAATGTTATGATCTATTTTACCACACAATATCATTAAGATTCAATGAAACTGAATATATAAAAGTCATGTTTCATATGTCACTTTCTATTATGAGGTGGTTGTCTTAACTTCTAACACCTACATTTCAATTCATGAAAAAGACATTAAAATGAATTTTGTCAATTTCCCAAACACTATTTGAAATAACTTTTTGGTTTCTTTTAAAGGGAAGTTGAAAGATTCAGATTGGTTTTGCAGATATCTTTCTGTATTAAAAGTCTTTATGTAACAATTCCTGTCTCAATTTATCATGTCACTACCAAAACACCAATCGTTAAGGTCTGTTAACGGGGTCTGGTTTTATCAACACACCCAGAAATTTTACCAAGAAGAGACATAACCCTCCTGATCATGTATGACCCATGGTGAGAAGTTAGTTTAAACATTATTGAGTTCATGCCTTTCAAAGTCTGAAAATCGGCGAGGGTTTTTTTGGAGCATTACGAATGAAAATCTGAAAGAAGCATTTTGATTTTAATGCTTAATGTTGTGTTTTCTATCTCAGTACACAAGTTCAAACTCACTAAAATCTCATGTTTGTGTAGTGACGTGGTATGATTTTCACGCTGTATTTAAGTGAGTACTACGTTAAAAAATACATAGAAACAGGATCATTGAAAAGGAAAAGAGTCTGTTTCAGCCACAATAATATTTGTGGAGCAGCTAAAAAAGATAAGCAATCCTTTCCTTCCCTGAATCAGGCTCAGAGCTTTGCTATGTTTACATTGATAAGTCTGGTAAATATAGATTTTGATGATTATAATTATTTGTCTATAACTGACGTGTCATCGACTCCTGCTCAAACATCAGCTCCTTCTGACTACAGATGCTTCCAGAAGTTATTCAACATCATCATGGGAGGAGAGAAATGTTTGGTGCATAAGTTTTGAGTTTTGTTGACAAGAAAAAAGAAAGACTGAGTGACATCAGCTGTGTCATCAGGTGGAGGACGAGTCGACAGAAAAACAGGTGATGGAGGGTAAGTAAGGACAGAGAGAGAGAGAGAGAAAGAGTCTGTGAGGTTAACACTTCATTCTCACCTGCTGATTACTACAGAGAGCACAATCTGTCACACACACACACATATATATACGCACACACACACACACGGAGCAGATAAAAGTGTGTCGAATAAACACTTCAGCACAAACGCGTCAGTCGTTCTCTACTCAACATCCAGTTTGACAAACTTTACAGCCCAACACAAACAAGCAGAGCTCAGATAAAAACAGCTGCTTCACTGTCGTTTCCTTCACTCACACTTTTTATTTCTACTCTTCTAGAGACAAAAACACCAACGTCTTTGAAGGGAAACAGAAAGACAGAAAACAAAAAAGCTAGAAACTGAATCAAGACGTAAAAGATCCTCACGTTAAACAAAGTAGCTTCATAATCCATTTACTTATTTAAACCACACCTTTTCTGTTTGAATTAAATATTTTCTATGATGTTAACATGAGGGATATAATGACGCCTGTTTCAACCAATTAAACATATAAATAATGTAAAACTGGCTTTGATAAGATTTTTGCTTATTTTTCAAATAAAAAGTCAAAAATTTGATATAAAAAGTAAATTTTTCAACTACTTGTATCAACTATTCGTCCCAAAATGTCGAACAATTACGCAGAATTTTGCCTGTAGAATCTAAAATTATTGACTATAATCTTAAAATTTTGACTTTTAGTTACATAATTTTGACTTTTTAGCCTAAAGTTTTGACTTTTTCTCTTCTTTTGACTGTTTGATCTCAAAATTTTACTTTCTTATCTCAAATATGAGTGAAACTCTCAAAACTTTCACTTTTTAGCTCATTTCTTAGGGTTCTTTGATCACAATGTTGACTTTTTATCTCAAAATATGATTTTTTTTTATCTCATTATCTCTTTTTCTTCTCTATTTTTTAGTTAAATCTCAAAATTTTGCCATTTTCATCACAAAATCTGGGTTTTTGATTTAACTCTCATAACATTGAATTTTAAGCTCGTATTTTAGCTCTTTTTCTCAGAACTTTTTACTCTCTTTTTTTATCTCATGATGTTGAATTTCAGCTTTTTGTCTCAAAATCTTGACTTAATTATCTCCAAATCTGGGTGAAACTCTCACAACTTTGACTTCTTAGCTCCTTGTTTGAACTTTTTTCTCATTATGTTGACATTCATCTCAAAATTTTCATTTTTTAAATTTATCTCATTACTTTTTACTTTTTATCCCAAAGTTTTGACTTTTTCTTGCAGAATTTTCATCCTGGTCACCTGAACTAAAGTGACATTTGAAGACAAAGGAAGACGTCCAAAAGAGAAGAAACAAGAGAAAGATTGAAAAGAATAAAAAGTCTGAAAGAGAGGAAAATGATGGAGTCATGACTTCCTGTCAGGTAAACCACCATCAGCGATCTGATTGGCTGCAACAATTTCAAATAAAGCCTCTCCTCGTGTCCCTACAACCCCTGCTGGGACCGTTGCTACCAGCCATGACTGTCCGCCCCCCACCTCATCATCTTCTCCCTGAACTCCCCCTCTCCACCTCTCCTTCACCTGCAGGGAATCCTCTTTAACATCATCATCATCTTTGATTTCTGTTCCCATGACGACAGACTGAAAAGTTTTCTCCACTTCTTTAACTCAGAGCGAACAAACAAACTTTCCCCACAGAGCAGGAAGCTGAAGGGTCAAAGAGGCGGGGCTTACCTGCACATTTGGTCCTGGTGACCAGCGGCGGCCCCGGGGGCCCCGTCCCCCCCTCCCCCGGTCTGGACAGCAGCACCTTGATCTCGTACTCCACATCCGGGTCCAGGTGCCAGAGTTTGTAGGTGGGGGCGTCGACCACGTGAGTCTCCGCCCAGTTCCCCGACGTGGTGCGGTACTCCACCTCCTTCAGGATGATCGGCCCGTCGCCGATGATGCTGTTAGCGTTGGGTTTGATCCACAGGTAGGTGGCGCCGACGGCCAGGAGCTCAGGGGGAGCGATGGGAGTGGGCGGAGCTAAGGGAGGAAACAAAGGTGGTGAATATCAGCTGGAGTTTCATTTTTCATTCAGGTGTTTTCTGACTCATGTAAAGAAAATCCAAAGACTAACAAACCAAAGAGGTCAAAGGTCACATGAAACTTACTTTACTAAACTGAGTCAATGAGAACAAGAATCTAAAAAATCACAAAAAAAACTAAAATAGTGAGAGAAAGTCACTGAGAGCCCACAGCAGAAAAACACAGAGACTCTGGGTAACGAGACTCAGGTGAAGCTGCAGAAACAGGTGAAGACAATCAAACAATCACAGGAAGTAAAACTGGACACAGCACACTGGGAGGGAACATTTCAAAATAAAACAGGAAACACTAAAAGTCAACAATGACAGTTCATAAAGTGAGAAGCGAAATAAAGCACTAGAAATTCAAACAGGAAGTCTCAAATAAGGAGAGTTCCTACAAAATAAAACAGAAAAGACTTTTGGCTTCGACCGAAACGCGTCAAGTATTTCTGTGATGTTTTGAATCATGTTTATAAAGTTATTTCGCATTTCAATCTTCTTTTTGTCATTCAGTCAAATTGACTCTTCTAAAACTTTCTGTTTGTGTTGACTGTGGCGCCCCCTGTGGACAAAGTGACACCTCTCTGTTTCTATCAACAGTTTAACTTCATATCAATCATCAATTGATGTTTTTCTTTCTTAGAGAAGTCCATTTCTGCTAGTTGAAAAAAAAATTGATAGGTTTTTTGTTTGCGCATAAAAGTAACAATATTGTGATGAATGGTCGATATTTAAAGCTAAAAATTCAAATTTGTAAATATTTATTTCAAAATTCTGACTTCCTATCTTAAAATTCTGACAATTCATCTCAATATTTTGACTTTTTCTTGTAACTTTTACTATTCATCCATCTATGTTGACTTTTTATCTCAATGTTTTGAATTTTAATCCCCAAATTTTCACATTTTATCTCAAATTTTGACCATTTTCCTCATTATTTTGACTTCTCAAAATCTCAAAATTTGGACTATTTATCCGTAGATTTTGACTCTTAACTATAAAATTTTGCCTTTTTTCTCATGATCTGGGCTTTTTAACTCAAAACTTGGGCTTTTTTATCTCACAATATAGACTCTTTATCTAAAATTTTGACTTCTTTAGAGGCCAAAACAATTCTCAACAAAGCCTTTTTCTCTTCTATCTCTCGTCCATCACATAGATACTTATTATTATATGATAAAAACAAGAATGAAAAAAATCAACTAATCTGATCAGAAAAAACGTGACTTACAGGCAGATAAGGTTTTAGGAAGAAACAAAACTGTATTTAATTCTTTGGGTTTATTTGCTAAAGACAAAGTTTTATTCTATTGGAGCTCAAATGGAGTCGTACAAACACGTTTATCTTTATATTAATACATTTTTTTCTGATATAACAGCATGTAGACACAAGCAAAGTCTTTATAAAACTGGTTTCTTTACTTCTACTTAAAGTTAATGACTCTCAGACTCTTCTGTCGTTTCATTTTGAGTCTGTTTACTTTTAATCTTTAAATTAAAGTTATAAAATCCTCTTTCTCTCTCAAAAACAGTCCGTGCTCTCTGGTTCATCTCTGTATCACAGTTATTCAGCGGAGTTTATTTACCATCTTGTGCATTCCTTATTTCCCATTTCTACTTAAACGTGTGCTTGATTTTTACCTCACAGGTTAAAATGTTCCATCCGAAGTCACATCTTCTATTTCCATCTTAATTCTGCATTTATTTGATCTGTTATATTTGCTCTGGCCCTTAAATTACATCCTCTTTTCCTGCACTTCACCTTGATTTTAATGATGACTTGCTTTGCTTTGCACAGTTGAAAGAAAAGAGTTTATTTTTATGTGATAAGTATCTTTTCTGAAACAGAGAACATTATCAGGAAAAGTAAAAGAAACGCTGTGCATCGACTGCCTCACACCGTTTATGTTTAATGAGAAAACTAATCCATGACTTTACTCTGAGAGCAGCTCAACCCCCCACCTGAGCAAAACCCATCTTCCTCTGAAAGTGCATTAAAATCCAAACGGTGGAGCTCAAGAGGGTAATATTCGAACAAATGAATGAGACTCAGACTCTCAGGGTGCTCTGAGTCATTTTCCAAAATAACAAACACAAATTGTAAAGCATCATTTCATTATTCCATGTTTCATGAACCGTCAGCTTTTCAGCGTTTCTCCAACCTCGCTCGATTCACCAAATGAAAACATCAATAAACAAGAAGATGGAGGGTTAGGAGTCTATTATTCAGGCTGATTCCTCTTTCTTTTTAACTCTTCCATCACTGCATCAACGGACAATTTAACCCCTCACATCCCACCAAATTCTGGCCTCTTTACCATGCTGTGATTTTAAAGCTTATAACTAAAGAACCATGAGGTCAAAACTCATCAGTGACACCTCACTTGAAAGATTTAAGTCTCGAGTTTCAGAAAATGTCATGTTTTTATATGTGGCTAAAGTCCACATCAAGATAAATGCAGCTGAAACACCTTTTTTTCCTCTTCATTTTAGAGCATCATTAACTTCAAGATGCTTCATGTCAGACATAAAACATCCACCACATCACTTCTACACCTTCTCATCTGCATCTGAGTGAAATCTGAGCTTTTTAGGTAAAACTTTGTAGGAGTTAGAGAGTTTTTAGTCTCAGGTGATCAAACACTAGCAGATGCATCCTCATTTTCTACGCTCTATTCTGACGACTTCGCGCAAACAAAACCAGCTTTATCAGAGCTCAGTGTCTTCTTTGTAGTCAACTTTGTTCTCTCTGTGAAAAGTTTGGCAAAAAACTGTGAAATAATAACTTCAGATTGACATTGAGGAGGAAATGCTCTAAGACTGTGAAGCTGCTGTTATTGATGAGAACGGACACGACAGACAGACAAACAACGGACTTTACAGGAGAAATTTCACCACTTGGAATAATTTGATGAAACAACACTTTTGATATGTTTGAACTCTGGATTCCTCTGGTGGAAAGGAGAGTGAATATTCAGGGTACGGGCGTCAGNAACCCATCTTCCTCTGAAAGTGCATTAAAATCCAAACGGTGGAGCTCAAGAGGGTAATATTCGAACAAATGAATGAGACTCAGACTCTCAGGGTGCTCTGAGTCATTTTCCAAAATAACAAACACAAATTGTAAAGCATCATTTCATTATTCCATGTTTCATGAACCGTCAGCTTTTCAGCGTTTCTCCAACCTCGCTCGATTCACCAAATGAAAACATCAATAAACAAGAAGATGGAGGGTTAGGAGTCTATTATTCAGGCTGATTCCTCTTTCTTTTTAACTCTTCCATCACTGCATCAACGGACAATTTAATAACACTCACAGGTTTGACTCCATCAGCTCTGAAAACCTCTAAAGTTTAGTTACTGGGCAGCAAAGAGTGTTTTATTTCTCCCCGATGTGTTTGCTTTCTCTCCAAGCTGAACTCGAGGCTGCAGCTTTTTTTTTTTTTTTTTATCAAAGCCAGAAACTCACCCGCCTGGCAAAAAAAAAAAACCTAAATGGGGGAAAAAGAGGAGTTTTATCTCTGTTTGTGCAGGATGGATGCCAAAGAAAACATCCATCAATCAGCAATAGTCTGAGGAAAAGAGAGCTCAGGATGACAGAGACTCGATACATCACTATTTTATTACTGAGAGGATCACGCTGCTTTAGATGTAAGTGTACTTTAAAACCTCTGAAGTAGAAAGTGAAACAAAACTTAATAACTCTGAGTTTAACACCTACTGCATAAAGTTAACTTATATTAAAATGTAGAGGTAACTTTCACCTGCCCACAGCCGAAACAAACCTGACTAAAAAATCTATTTCAGCTCAGAGGTGTTAATTAATGTGATACTACCAAGACACTGCAGCAGAAATGGGAATAACACTCATTTAAAGACTAACTTTTTTAAAGTGTGGGTCATTAACGTGTGTAAACCTGACACACACATTTGACAGCAGCTGTACCGCTGAAGCTCCACGGATGTTTTTTTGTATTTCAGGACCACGGACAGTTCCTGAGCCTCTCAGCTCAAACAGGAAACTTAGAGAAGACTTCATAACCACGGACAGCTCCTTTTACCCCGATGCCTTATACACACATAGCTGGATATTTTCAAACACTAATAACTCCCCTCATTCATTTTTAAGAATAATTTTGTCCACATCTGATTGTTTACAAACAATCATCAACATATAACCAGGCAAATCTGGCAGTGTTTTTAAGACGTAAAACCGCTGCCTGTTGATCTGAATAAACCATGCGGGAACCTCCGGTCTGAAAAAATGAGACAACACTGAAGTGCTAAAAAGCTGCTGTTCCTCCAGTGACCACTTGAGGCTCGGGAAGTCCTGTACAAGTGAACGGGAAAAAGGCCGTTTTCAGAGCTGAAATTATCGTATTTAAAGCCTGGTACAAACTCTGTCTCCCGTCTGGATCACTAATTTCACTAACCGCACACACTGTGAGGGGGGTGAATTTTTTTCTAACACGGCTGTTTGGAAGATATTAGGATCGAGAGCTTGCCCAGTCTTTGCATTAATGTTCAAACTAACACGACTGCAGCATTCATGCTCCATATCCAGCAGTTTTTAAACCTCACGTATGAAAAATTATTTAACGTCCCTCCAGCTGATTCAACACAAAAAAAACACATTTTTTCTTTATGTCATAGAAGTAAAGAGTAAACAGAGTCTGTTATGAATCTAACTTTATCAGAACTACTCTCTTATCTGCCTGAACAGGAGTATTTTTGCCTCTCTTCATAACTCCAAACTCTGAAAATTACCTTAAAAAAGAACCCGTCAGCTCCATACTTTGTGAAAATTGCAAATTTGCCTTGTATTATCACCAGGATGTTCAGTTAATATTCCTATTCCTGTCATAAATTACTGTTTTTCTTTGATATTCAGATTATTGTCTGGCTCCCTCCTGCAGACTCAGAGCTGATTGCATACTGAGAACTATCACTTCAAAATATATCATTAGAAAATGGAGCAGACACATAATTTTAAAACATCTCTCCTGAAAAAAAACACAGATATTGTTCAGGTTTAGTCACAGATTCTTCTAAATGTCCAGTTTGGGGCTTTTTGAAGGTGAGTTTTAAGCTCCGTGCAGGGAAATGATCCGTGCACTTTGCTCTGGAGCAGAAACAGCCTGGTTGACTCCAGTAAACACTTCACAGTGGTGGTAAAAATAAAACTCCAGCCTCCTGAGTTAAAAGCCGCCTGCTATTTGAGTCGACTGCTCTCTCGACGGGACTCGCTGGTCGTACCTCCCACAGTTTCCACAGTTTCCACAGCTGAGGAGCTCGTTTTACTGCACAGAGGCTCCAGTTTCAGTGAAGAGCTTTGAGTTTCTTATACCAACAAGATCTTCTATTTCACTTTACTTTTGTTCTGGTCAACTTTTTACCACATACAACAGGACGAGTAAGGTATTTATCAACAGTTTCGTACCAGTTTTGTTTGTAACGTGACATTATTTCTTGAAACTTACGGCTTTGTCATGTTTCAGTTTAATCAAAAGGGTGTGTTTTCCTAACGTCAGATCTTGATTTAGTTCTAGGGGAAGAAATATTTTTCCCTTCAGTTTTATGTTTTAGCCTTCAGCCCATGCTTCTGCATTTGGCTCCTATTTAAGCCTTTAACAAGTGTTTAAGCCTGTAGCTTGTTTTTTTGCATTCGGCTGAGGTTTCAGCCTCTAGCTCGTGTTTTGGCCAAAACCCTGTGTTTTATCCTTTATCTGGTGTTTTATCCTTTATCTGGTGTTTTATCCTTTATCTGGTGTTTTAGCCTTTAGCCTCTGTTTAAATTTTAGCTTTTGGCTGATGCTCAAGGCTTAAGCCAATGTTTTGGCCCTTAGCCTGTTATTTAGCCTTTGGACAGTGTTCTTGCCTTTCAGCTGGTGCTTAAGCCTTTATCCTGTGTTTTAGCCTTTAGTCCGTATTTTAGCCTTTAGTCTGTGTTTTAGACTTTAGTCTGTGTTTTCGCCTTTATCCTGTGTTTTAGCCTTAATCCCATGTTTAAGCCTTTATCCCATGTTTTAGCCTTTAACGTGTCATTTAGCCTCTATCTTGTATTTTAGCATTTAGCCTGTGTTTTACACTTCCCCCTTTGTTTTAGCCTTAATCCTGTGTTTTAGCCTTAAGCCCATGTTTTAGCCTTTATCCTGTGTTTTAGCCTTTATTCTGTGTTCTAGCCTTAAGCCTGTGTTTTAGCCTTAAGCCCATGTTTTAGCTTTTATCCTGTGTTTTAGCCTTTATTCTGTGTTCTAGCCTTAAGCCTGTGTTTTAGCCTTAAGCCCATGTTTTAGCCTTTATCCTGTGTTTTAGCCTTTATTCTGTGTTCTAGCCTTAAGCCTGTGTTTTAGCCTTAAGCCCATGTTTTAGCTTTTATCCTGTGTTTTAGCCTTAAGCCTGTGTTTTAGCCTTTACCTCATATTGTAGCGTTTAGTTGATGTTGCAGCCTTTATCCCATGTTTTAGCCTTTAACGTGTCATTTAGCCTCTATTTTGTGTTTTAGCATTTATCCTGTGTTTTAGCCTTTAGTCTGTGTTTTAGCCTTTAGTCTGTGTTTTAGCCTTTAGTCTGTGTTTTAGCCTTTATCCTGTGTTTTAGCCTTTATCCCATGTTTTCGCCTTTAACGTGTCATTTAGCCTCTATCTTGTATTTTAGCATTTAGCCTGTGTTTTACACTTCCCCCTTTGTTTTAGCCTTCAGCCTGTTAAAGTCTGTAGCTTGTGTTCCAGCTTTCAGCTTCTGCAGGAAAATTTAAGCCTGTGCTTTAGCCTTCAACCTGTTATTTAGCCCATGGCTGATGTTTTGCCTTTAACCTGTCATTATAGTATATTTTGCACATTATAGTATTTATATTCTATAGATTCTACTTCTACCACAACTTCTCACCTCAAACAACTTCTCTGTGTGTTTTGTATCCTGCTTTTTTAAGTCTTATCTATTGACTTGTAAATTGTACATTTTAGTATTTTTATTCTATATTTTCTATTTTTACTAATGTAGCCGGGCACCCGACAAAAATTTCGTCATGCCTGCATAATGACAATAAAAATAATCTTGAATCTTGAATCATTTAGCCTCTAGAAATGTGTTTTAGCCTTTTAGCTCCTGTTTTAGCCTTTAGCCTGTGCTCTATCAATTTCTCGTTTAGCTTTCTCCTGCTCGTCTTTAATGTAGTTGGTTTTCCGTCTCTGACATTCAGTCACTTTTTACATGTTGGTGACTTTTGGCTCCTGAAATGTTTCGCTCATACGTCACAGAGGCGGCTGGGTCGACTTTTAACCATGATCCTTTGCTTCGGCCTCAGTCTGACTCTCTACTCCCCTCGTTTCCTGTCTCTTCTCAGCCGTCCTGCCCATTAAAGGTAAAAAATCCTCAACTACAACCTAAAAGAAGTTTTCAAACCTCACTACATCAGGAAACTCTTCCCCGACAAGAGTGAAGCGTCGAAAAATCAGGATTTCTGTCGACGTGTGTCAAAAGGTTGAAAATGGTCCTGATTAACTGGAGTGGACGACCTGCAGTGGTGTCAGATTTACATTAGAGTGTTTCAGGATTGATCCACTTTGCTGCTTTATGAGGGTAATTCTCTGACCTCCATCAGCGTCAGCCCTGAATGAAACGTGTCCATCACTGTGAACGGAGGAAGATTATCTGATCTCATTATCTGATCGGAGCCAGGAAAGTACGTGAAGTTCTCGCCCTGAGCTTTTGAAGCCTCGACTCCTGAAAGCCTCATTTTCAGATGACAGTCTCAGTCTCTGGGTATAAATCTTTACTTCCTGTCAGTGACAGCAGCTCCGTCAGCTGACAGCCATCTTAAAATAATGGCCCCGTTCTTACTTTCCTCAAGGCTGCGTTCGAGTATGCACGAGGCCGATGAATCAACCGTCAGTCACACACACACTCATCCATCTGAGAGTGTGTGTGAGGACAATAGACATGTCTGTGTGTGCATGAATAAAACACACGCACATGCAGTTTTATTCCCCATGAATGGTTTGAGTAGTGAAGTTGTCATATTTAAAATAAATGTTCAAAGAAAAAAGTGTTTAAAAATCAAACTGTTGATGTTTTTAAATCCTGTTTTGGGTCTAAAAGCAGTTTTGTGACTCAGCCTCCTCTCTTCGTTAACATCGTTTATATTCAACATCATCTCCTGATGTCACTCCACAGGAGCAGAGAGAGAAACCACTCCATCACCCCTCCCTCCGTCTGTGCCCCCCCTTTCCTCCCTTTATCTGCTCATTTACAGCACAGAGAAAAACACAGAGAAACACAGAGAAACACAGGCCACCCAGTGACACACAACCTGCCGCCCAACATGAGCACAGAGGGAGGGGGCACACACACACACACACTGAAACAGAAACACACCTGAATGAATCACTACTGCAAGGACACACACACACACACACACACACCCAACAAACACGACTGATGATGAATCACAGAGTAAACTCACACAGTGATGCTAATGGAGAGAGAGGGAAGACACCAGTTCTATTGAAGTTTGAACGTTGTGTAAAACGTGTATAAAAACAGAAACTGATCAATTTTATTGTTGTATTATTTTCTTTTTTTTTCAAATATTCATTCATTTTGTATTTGATGCCTGCAACTCATTTCTAAAAAGCTGGGACAAGTTGAACAAAAGTCTGTTAAAGTTGCTGATGCTGAAAAAAACAGCTGTTTGGATCATTCCACAGGTGAACAGGTTGATTTAAACAGGTGAGTGTCATGATTGGGTATAAAAGGAGCATCATCCCCAAAAGGCTCAGTCCTTCACAAGCAAAGATGGAGCCAGGTTCACAACTTTGTCAACAACTGCGTGAGCAAATAGTCCAACAGTTTAACAACAATGTTTCTCAACTTTGTCCAACTGCAGGAATTGATGGATTTCGTCATCTACAGACCATAATATCATCAAAAGATTCAGAGAATCTGGAGAAATCTCTGCACGTAAGCAGCAAGGCCCAAAACCAACATTGAATGGCCGTGACCTTTGACCCCTCAGGCGGCGCTGCATTAAAAACCCACATCATTGTGTAAAGGATATTAGCACGTGGGCTCAGGAACACTTCAGAAAACCATTGTCAGTTAACACAGTTCATCACTACATCTACAAGTGACAGTTCAAACTCTACCANAGCATCTGTGATGGTATGGGGGTGTGTTAGTGCCCCATGGCATCATGGGTAACTGTCCCAGTATCTGTGAAGGCAGCATTAATGCTGAAAGGTACAAACAGGTTTTGGAGCAACATCTGCTGCCATCCAAGACACTTTGTCTTTTTCAGGGACGTCCCTGATTATTTCAGCAAGACAATGAAACCAAGACACATTCTGCTCCTGTTACAACAGCGTGGCTCCGTAGTAGAAGAGTGCAGCTAAATGTTGTTCATCAACAAGAATGTGAAAGAATTCCAGCTCCAAAGCTTCAATAATTAGTGTCCTCAGTTCACGAACACTTACTGAGTTTTGTTCAAAGGATCATGATGGGAAACATGAACCTGTCCAAGCTTTTTAGGAACGTGCTGCAGCATCAAATTCAACATGAGTGAATATTTGTGAAAAATAAATGAAGTTTGGAGTTGATGAAGTTTCCCTCTCAGATATGATGCTCTGACTGAAACAATGGACTCCTGAAGAATCTCATAGCTGCATGTTAGTAAAAGAGTTTGCATTTGCAGAAAGTTATGATGTGAATCTAAAGAGCAGAGATGTCTGCAGGACGCCGTTTTGTCTCTGCAGCTCTCGCTCTGTAGTAAACACAAGCAGGGCTCATGAAGTTTTAAAATGGGACACAGCAGAACCACAAGGCTGTAACTGAGGGCCAATAAACACTTCTCTTTCTGTGAGTGTGTGTGTGTGTGTGTGTGTGTGTGTGTGTGCAGCAGCCCTATAAAGGTTTTATCTGGTGTGTCCTGGGGCCTTGTTGTCGCAGGACGCATCGCGCTCTCAAAAGCAGCCCGTGTTACTACACCCTGAGGGAAGAAAGTGTGTGGATCTACTTTTTTACTGCACTGTATTACAATCCCAGCATGGTGTGTGAAGACAGAGCAGTGTGTGTGTGTGTGTGTGTGTGTGTAAGAGAGTGTGTGTTAGAGGTGGAGAGGATGTAAGAGAGAAAATGTGTGGACTAAAGATCGGCCCTGTGTGTTTTTATTTTAGAGTTTGGTCTCTTTAAACTTTTAGTCACTCTGCTTCCTTCTAAGTCTGCAGTTTTCTTTTTTCTCTCTGTGCATAAATCTTTGTTTGTGTTGGAAACAGAGAGAATAAACATTAATCTCAAACACACAGTGATGCACCGCCACGATTCAGAGTTGTCTTCTGCAGTTGTAAGAAAGTAAATGCGGAGATTTGTTCAAGAAAACACAAAAACAGTAAATGCTGACAATGTTTCTGGTGTTAGTTTATGACTCAAGGTCTCAAAAAAATCAGACTTTTGTTTTTCCTACCATAATGAATGTGTTCAAAGCTGCAAAACCGCTTCTAAAGATTTGTGTTAAAGGTCTTAGTTTGGGGTTTAAGACGTCAATGAAAGTCAGTTTAATGCACAGCAAGTGCACGATCCCAAAGATATGCAAAGACGCAAAAAGTAGCTTCATCACCCAAGAATTTCAAAATAAAACATTAAAGTTTCAAATTCTTTTCAAAATCTTGATTATAAATCTTAAACTTCAACCGTTTATCTCATTATTTCACCCATCATATCTAAAAATGTTTACTTTTTATTTCATAACTTTGACTTTCTTCTGAATTTTGACCTGTTACCCTCATAATTTTGGCTCTTTTCTCGTAATTTTGACTCTTTGCCACTAAATTTCAACTTTCTGACTGAAATCTCGACTTTTTATCATAAAATTTGACCTTTTGTCTTAGAACTTTCACTTTTTAGCTCAAAATTTTGACTTTGTATTAAAAAATTTGACTTTACTGATCCTGATAATGATATTACAATAACACTATAACATTACTTGTTTTGACTTAATTACCTCAAAACTTGACCTGTCTCCTATTTTTGACTTTTTATCACTTTTTTTTTTTTTTAATAACAAAATTTGACTTTTTATGGCATGGCTTTGACTTTAAGGCTATAAATTTCATCCTTATTCATAAAATTTCCACTTTTTGTCTCAAAATCTTGACTTTTTATCCTAAATTTAACCTTTTATCTCAGAACTTTTACTCATTAGTTGAAAATTTTGACTTTGTATCAAAAAATTTGACTTTACTGATCCTGATAATAATTTTTACTATCACACTATTATACTATGACATTACTTCTTTTGACTTAATTACCTTATAAACTTGAACTGTCTCCAATTTTTTTACTTTATATCACAAAATTTGGTTTTTGGTCACACAATTTGACTTTTAAGCTAAAACTTTTATCCTTAATCAAAAAATTTCCACTTTTCATCTCAATATGTTGACTTTGTTTTAAAAATTTGACTTTACTGATCCTAATAATGATATAACTTCATTAACTAATTATAATATTACGACAAAATTATCTCCCATTTTTTGACCTTGTATCACAAAAATTGAGTTTCAACCACAAAATTTGATCTTTTATCTCAAAGCTTTGTCGTTTTACCTCAAAATTAAGTCTTTGTCTCTAAAACTTTTGACTCTATTATTCTTACATTTTGAATTGGTTGGTAAATGTTAGTCAATGCCAGAAAATTCTTATCTTCTTTTAAATGTGTTGGTTTTTCATCTTTGTTTTGTCATGGATGTGAACAGAATTTTGGATATAGAGCAGTTTATCATCTGCGTACAGAAACAAAAATATTTACTTTGCCTTTTCCAGTCGGTCCAAAAACTAATTAATTTGACACAACTTGAGCAAATGTATCCCTAAGTGTCACTAACTATTTTTGACAAATGAATCAAAGTGAAATGTTACTGTCCATACAATGAACCATTTTCGATGTTTTGTTTTTAGATTCATGAGTGAATGTGAACTGAATAAATATGTGGATTCAGCTCATGTGCAGTGCAGGATTTCCTCTCTACTCAATGTGATTTTCTTTTATCTATCGTTTGGTTTCATTCACGTGAAGCAGAACTTAGAGAGAGAAGTTATAAAACTGCAGGAATGAAACAAAAAGAGGAAAATTGAGGAAAATGAAGCAGGAAACACTCTATCTGTCTCTCCTCCATCTCTCTCTCTCTCTCTCGTCTTATCATCTCCCTCCTTCCCTCCTGCTGCTGAATGGGAGAAAAACACATTTTAGTAGAACGATTGTCATTTCCAGTGAAACTGATTTTTCCATCTTTTCCGCCACCTGGGTGATATCTTTTCTCTCCTCTCTGCTGGGCCGAGTCTCCTCCATCCTTCTCTCTCTCTCTTACAATTCACTCTCTCTATCTTTGAATCTTTCTCTCTGAGAGCAGAGCTGGGGAAGATTTGATTGGCCTTTTGGATTAGCTACCAGCACACACACACACACACACACACACACACACACACACACACACATATATATAGAAAGGTGTGTTATAAACTGCCAGCAGAGAGGAGGCGATAAAAAAGTAATTTTACCAACAGAGCAACTATTACTCCTAAATCTTCCCTCCTTCCTTCTTTTTCTCCGTCTTTCTTTACCTTATTTCCAACCTGTTCTTTCTCTACAAACATAACTCTGTGTGTGTAAGTGTGTGTGTGTGTGTGTGTGTGTGTGTGTTGTGGGCACTTGCAGGAGAAGCCAGCAGTGAAATGAAGTGGGAACCATTAAGATCAGACCTGATAACGTCCCCGCTGCCTCTCGCTCTTCTTCCCTCTTTAACTTTCGTGAACTCGTCTTTTATTCTGATAACCTGATCTTCCTGTTTGCCTCCTCAGCTCCGTGTCCTTCTTAAGATCACTCTCCTTCAGGTTTTTCTTTCCTCCATCATTGTTTTATATCTGTGTTTTCTTACAGCTGAAAATATGGGTTGGTTTGAAGCTCTGGTGTTGTCGTATAAATGATGAAAACAAGATGAAACTATGATCTTTTCCTCTGCTACAGTCCGCTTTAAAACGCATTAAAAATGACCTTTGTTTATATTTAGTTAATGACATCACACCATGGAAAATAGGTCTAGTTATTTCTATGTACGTGTATATATCAAGAAACAATCCAGGTGTAATTTTTCTCAGTGTTGCCAGCTTAGCCACTTTTTGGGTCCCTCTGGCAATTTTTTTTTTTTCCCAACAACAAATTTGAGCAACTTTTCAAGAGTTTAGAGACTCTGACGTAAAAGCATGTATGAATACTTTTTCTAAAGGAGCAGCAGGTGCTTCAATGCCTTTCTCTAAAACACTCACCGGCGGACAAGTCCTCCTTACTCGCAGCAGTCTCTCCTAGTTGGTCATTTGATATTTTAACACACAAGGAAAAATAATTAGCAAAAGAAAGTTCATTTGTAGTTTTAAACATATTTTCAGTGTTTTTTTTTTACCCATTTTTTTGTCTCTCTCAGTTTTTGTTCTTCTCTCCTTTGGCGTCAATTACATGCAAATGCCTTATTATGCAAATGAAGTGATGACATCATTTTGCAATTTTAAGCAACTGGGACAGCTTATAGCAACTTTCTTTTCTGTGGAGTTGGGGAAAATTTGTCTTACTATTCTTGATTTGAGCCACATTTACTAGACAAGGTCATAAAAATGTCTCATTTCATGTTTTTTAAAGACAAAAATGAGGCATCAATTGCTTGTAACAAGTAAAAAAAAAAATCAGCCAATGGGATAAGATAAAAGATTCTTGTTTTAAGACATCTTTCTAATTTCAAGAAACTTCCCGGGTGAATTCGTCTTATCCCATTGGCAGATTTTTTTGACTTGTTACAAGCAATTTACACCTCATTTTTGTCTTAAAAAACTTGAAATAAGACATTTTTATGACCTGGTCTGGTGAATGTGGCTCAAATAAAGAACAATAAGACCATTTTTACTACAAATAAGACAGAATGACTCGCTTAAATTTCCGTTTTTGCTGTGTTAACTCAACAAAGGGACCAATCCAGAGATAATGTGTGAAAATCTTTTACCCTCTTGTAGCCTTCTTTTTCTTTTTTCTCTTTTTTACCCTCCATCTGCCTGTTTTGATTTCTATTATGTCCATGTAATCATGTTTGTATTTTTAGAGCTGTCTGTTTCTATATGTTGCTGAGCCGAAGACAATTTTCCACCTTGGTGGACAATAAAGATTTATTCTATTCTATTCTATTATTATTCTGTATAGTGTCAAAAAAACATATTTACAGCCTGGTTCAAAACCAGTTTCTGTCTGAAACACTAATTTTATTATTGGCAAACATTATACAGGGGATGGATTTTTCTCTAACTCAGGGTGTAAGAAGATCTCAAATCATGAGTTTGTCCAATCAGAAGCTCAGCTCAGCTCATGTGACTGACGGGCTGTTAGACAGGAAGCTGAAAGTCACGTCTAATAAAGTCCCCGCCATCAGAAACAGACGGGTGATGTTGTAGAGACGACGTCCATGTTTTATAAAGTCTATGAACTCACCTCTCCCTCTAACCTTTCCATGAGTTATTATCTTTTACAAATGTATCCAGGTTAATTTCTCAGCTCCTCAGAGATCGAAACTCACTTTTAGAAAAAACAGACGAACACACACACACACACACACGCTAACACTGACTGACACACACTCACGACTCATCACGATCCAGCTGTGAAACAATCATCTCAGCTCATCAGGTGTCATTGATAACCACCTCAGACTCCTTTTGTTTTCAGGAGAGCAGAAAAGCACTTTCCTAAATTCATTATTGAACGTTTTCAGAGCACGAAGCAGCGAGACGACTTTAAAAGTGTTTATTTTACAGCAGAGTTGTGATTGTTCAAATTATGGGATGTTTTTGTCAGAGCTGTGTCACTTCCAACCTGTAATCTCTGATAAAAGATTCAAACAGAGAAAAAAGTTTGTCCCTCCTTTTTTTAATTATTGTGGAGTGAACATGAGGACGTTATTTCCCCCGAGAGGAGAAATGTTCTGACTCACCTGTCCACTCACTTTAGGGGCAAACTGCTGACTAACTCACACACTCACACACACACACACACACACACACCCCTCAGCCCCTCGACCCCCCCAGCCTGAATTTGTTCAGGAGTTAAAGTCGAGAAATGTTCCAGATTTTTGTTTCTCTGACACAAAAACACTCGCTCTCTTTTCAACGCTCTGTTCAATCTCTGCACTTTATTCACCTGCTGCTGACTTCAGTGTAAACACTCTGTGTGTGTGTGTGTGTGTGTGTGTGTGTGTGTGTGTGCACCTGTGAGTAACACACTCCCTCAGGTCTGTTACTTGGTTTAATGAATTCAGCTCCAGAGTCACAGAGAAACATAATGAAAAGATTCATAACAAGGACGGAGAGAGAGAGAGAGAGAGAGAGAGAGAGAGAGAGAGAGAGAGAGAGAGAGAGTAAGGAAAGCTAAGAAGGAAAGACAGAAAAGAGGAAGAAGGAAAAACATAGGAAGAAGAATGACGAAAGTACAGGTAGAAGGATTTAAAGAAGGAAGTAAAGAAGAAAGATGGGAAGAGAGAAAAAAGTACAGAAGAAAAAGGGGAGGGAAGTTAGGCAGGAAGTAAAGGAAGGAAGGAAGGAAGGATGTGAAGAAGGAAGGAAGGTAGAAAGAAAGGGAGGGAGGGATATGAAGAAGGAAGGAAGTAAAGAAGGAAGGAGATAAGGAAAGAAGGAAGGAAAGAATAGAAAAATGGAAAAATAGAAGGAAGTACAGAAGAAAGGAGGGAAGGATGTGAAGAAGGAGGAAATGAAGTAAAGAAGGAAAGAAGGAAGGAAAGAAGGAAGAATGGAAGAATAGAAGGAAGTACAGAAGGAAGGAAGGAAGGAAGGATTTAACAAAGGAAGTAAAGAAGGAAGGTAGTAAAAAAGGAAGGAAATAAGGAAAGAAGGAAGGAATGGAAGAATATAAGGAAGTACAGAAGAAAGGAGGGAAGGATGTGAAGAAGGAGGGAAGGACGGATTTAACAAAGGAAGTAAAGAAGGAAGGTAGTAAAAAAGGAAGGAAATAAGGAAAGAAGGAAGGAAGGAAGGAAGGATTTAACAAAGGAAGTAAAGAAGGAAGGTAGTAAAAAAGGAAGGAAATAAGGAAGGAAGGAAGGAAGGAAGGAAGGAAGGAAGGAATGGAAGAATAGAAGGAAGTACAGAGGAAAGGAGGGAAGGATGTGAAGAAGGAAGGAAGGAAGGGAGGAAGGATTTCACAAAGGAAGGATTTAAAGAAGGATGTAAAGAAGGGAGTACAGAAGAAAAATAATCTAGAAGGAATGGGATGATAAAGAATAAAAGAAGTGAAAATGAAATTATGTGAGAAAAGAAAAGGAACAAAGAAGAAAAAGAAAACAAGCAAATGAAAAAAAAGATAATAAGACAGAAGGGTAGAAAAAAAGAAAAGAAGCGAGGGAGGAAAAAGAAAAGAAACAGAGCTTAAGACTGGATGAGGGAGGATTATGAACGAGTGTATTTTGCACACATGGGAGAGCAAAGCATCATGGGAAATGTGATCTGATTCCCTTTTACCTCACAGCAAACTGACTGAGGCAGACACCTGCTCTTCACACACACACACACACACACACACACACACACACACACACACAGAACAGTGAATATCAACAAACACAGACTCAAAGTGGAAACATTCGCTCACTTCAGATTTTCTCCAGATTATTTCTGATCCAGAGACGAGAGAGTGAACGTTCATGAACCAGGTCGAACCAGGTTTATTTCTTCTTCCTCTTTTTCTTTTGCAGCTATAATGTCAAAAGTTTTGAGTTATGCCAAAATTTCAACTTTTGCCCCAAAATCTTAACTTTGAATCTCAAAATAACTGACTTTTTATCACAAATAATTGACCTTTATCTCAAAATTTAGACTTTAAAACTCAAAAAAAAAATTTAGCTCAAGATTTTGGCTTTTTATTCTCAAATTTTTGACTTTTAAAAAACTTTTTGTAGCTTAAATTCTCAACATAAACTCCATAATTTTTACTTTTTATCTGAAAATTTGATTTTATAGCTCAGAATTTCCACATTTGACCCACAATTTTAACCATTTATCTCAAAATGTTGACTTGGAGAACTTAAAATCTGTTTGTTTGGGCTAAAATTTCAACATTTGCTCTATAAGTTTGAGTATCTATCTCAAAGTTTTAGCCAAAAATTTAAAACTTTGACATATTTAGCTCAAATTTCCACATTTGCTCCATCATTTTAACCATTTATCTCAGAATGTTGACTTGAAGAACTTAAAATCTGTTTTTTTGGGCTGAAAATTTCAACATTTGCTCTATAATTTTGAGTATCTATCTCAAAGTTTTGACTTTTTATTCTCAAAATTTTGACTTTCAAACAATTTTTGTAGCTCAAATTTTCAACATACACTCCATAATTTAGACTTTATGTCTCAAAAATTTTGACTTTTAGGCTCTGAATTTGATTTTCTAACTCAAAATTTCCACATTTGACCCACAGTTTCAACCATTTATCTCAAAATGTTGACTTGGAGAACTTAAAATCTGTTTGTTTGGGCTGAAAATTTTAACCTTTGCTGTCTAAGTTTGAGTTTCTATCTCAAATGTTTGGCCAAAAATCTCTAAACTTGACATATTAAGCTAAATTTTCAGCATTTGCTCGATAATTTTGAGCATCTATCTCTAAGTTTTGACCAAAAATCTCAAGATTTGATTATTTCTTAGCTCAAATATGCCCTATAGTTTTAAACAACTATCTCAGATAATTGACTTTTTATTCTCAAAATTTTGACTTTTAAACAATTTTTGTAGCTCAAATTCTCAACATAAACTCCATAATTTTGACTTTTTATCTCAAAAATTTGACTATTAGGCTCAAAATTTGATTTTCTACCTCAAAGTTTCCACATTTGCTCCATTGATCTCGAAAATGTTGACTTGAAGACGATAAAATCTGTTTTTTTTTTTGGCTGAAAATTTCAACATTTGCTCTATAAGTTTGAGTATCTCCCTCAAAGTTTTTGCCAAAAATCTCTAAATTTGACATATTTAGCTCAAATTTCAACATTTGCCCTATAGTTTTGAGTATATATCTCTAAGTTTTGACTAAAAACCTCTAATTGTTTTTGTTTTTTTGGGCCCACAATTTCAACATTTGCCCTATAGTTTTGAGTATCTATATCAAAGTTTTGACCAAAAATCTGTATTTTTTTTTAGCTCAGATTTTTAACATTTGCCTTATAATCTTGATGAGTTATCTCAATTTTTCAGCCTGACATTTTAACTTATTTCTCATAGTTTCCACTTGTCTCATGGTTAGTCAGTGAATTTCTATCATTATCTTTATAACAGGGGTGGTTAGACTTTGTTTTTTAGGGGGGCAGCTGCCACCCTTTCCCCCCCTGTGGATCCGCCCCTGGTCTTCTCTAAATTATGATGGTTATTAAAAAACTGCACACACAGCTGTTTCCACGTTAATCCTATTTCCCTAAATGTGAGTAGATTGTGTCAGAAATCTCATCACGGCTGTCGGAGCGTGGTGACAAACGCGGCGGTGAACGTTTACGTGCTGACAGGAACTAAACCTGATCTCTGAGGTTGAAGATGTTGGGATGAGGAATACGAAGCGACAGATTTAAGGAGACACTGATCGTCTTACTGCCACAAAAATCTTCCCGGACATTTTTTAATGAAATGAGAATTTGTCTAAGATGTGTCAGCTCTGTGGGAGACGAGCAGCGGACACGTCTGCTCTCTCTGCACTTATCTCCAGCAGCAGCAGGAGGATGGAGGATGGAGGATGGAGGATGGAGGTCACTGAGGGTCGAGGATTGAACCTGTCAGCTCCAGGATTTTCTTTCTCTGGTTTTGGATTTCGCTTCTGTTTGTTTCCTTTTTTCTTTCTATTCATTCTCATTCACCTCTTTCTGCTACTCTGCATCCATCACTTCTTTCTTTCACTTCAACTTTTCACCTCCTCCCTCAGTCTCTCCGTTCGCTCCTCTCCTTCCTCACTCTACCTGTTCATGCATTACTTATGTTCCTCTTGGAAATTCTGTGTGAAGTGTCCACTTTCTCTGACCTGCGCACACACACACACACACACACACACATGAAAGAGCAGTGAACTAAGAATACCAACAGCATGACAAACCGGCCAGCTCACACACACACACTCTGACACACACACACACACACATCCCCTACGGCAAGCCCTAAGGACCTGGTTTAAGAGGCAGGTGAGCTGTACACTTCAAGGGTACATGCTTCACCCCACACACACTCTCACACACACACACACACACTTACGTAAGCAGATAAACAAACCTCTCAGTGCAAACACAGCTCAGTTTATTTTCTAACCCCTCTCTCTCATTTCTATCAGTTAAATATTTTTGTTAAACTTTCCTGCAGCAGCAGAGGAGCCTCAACTTTAATCACCGTTGCACTAACTCACTGTGTCAAACCAATTTGCAAAAGAACATTAAAAAAAATTGTAGGATGGACATTTTAATTTCTCCTCTCTTCTCCAAGACTGTGGCAAAAATTAATTTTCACATCGGTGTAAAAATCACAGTTTTATGCCTCAGAATGTTTTTTTTTTCTGGCTTAAAAAAGAATTAAACTCAAACACAGTGTTCTTCAGGAAAACAGCTGAGCTTATTTGCACATATTTCAGTGTCTAAATGTGTCTTAGGAAGAAAAAGTTGCCTCAGAAGATTGATTCATCCTGCAGCAGTGAGACAGGATGCAACTTTAAGTGCACTGCAAAAACAAGTGAGCCTCAATTTAAGATACAAGCACTATATTTAATGAGAAAATGTCTTTAAATTAGTGACCAATAAATTTGAAATACTTGGAAACAAACCTCAGGCAAGAAAAAAAAACACAAAAAGTGTTAAAAGTACACCCCTGGATGCCCTTCCTGTGGTTAAAGTGTGTCTTTGAAAGCCTCTTTGGCAATGATTATAAATATCATACCTGTTGGATGATCTTCTAGTCTATGAAGTTTAAGAAGTTGCCTCCTGGATGCCCTTGTATCAACATACACCAGGTTCTCTTGTTGTAACTTTGACACTATATAGTGCCCTCTGGATGCCTTTCAGTGATTAAAAAGTTAAACACACCCTGTCATTGCCTCTGCAGGGGGTTAATTATGACAAAAGAATGAACTCTGGATGCTCTTCTGGGAGATAAGATTGTAAAACTGGACACTGGAATTCCTTTCTGGGAGACAAAGTCTTAAAACTAAACTCTGCATACCCTTCCAAAAGACAAAATCTTAACACATGAATCTAGATGCTCTTCCAGGAGTCAAAATCTTGAATCTGGATACTGGATGCCCTTGAGGGAGATCAAATCTTATAACTGGACTCTGGATGCCCTTCTTGGAAAACAAAATCTTCAAACTGGACTCTGGATGCCCTTCCAGGCATCAAAATACTAAAACTGGTTTCTTGATGCATCTCGTTAATCTTGTGTTGTGAAAAAAAAAAGAACTCTGGACGTCTTTTCGACAGGCAAAATCTTAATACTGGACTCTGGATGCCCTTCCAGGAGTCAAAATCTTGAAACTGGATACTAGAGTCTCTTCAGGGAGACCAAATCTTAAACCTGGGCCCTGAATGCTCTTTCAGGAGACAAAATATTCAAAATGGTTTCTGGATGCATCTCATTAATCATATGTTATGAAAGAAAATGAACTCTGGATGCCATTTTGGGAGGCCAAATCTAAAAACAGGACTCTGGATGCCTTTCTTGGAGTCAAAATCTTAATCTGGATTATGGATTTGGATGCCCTTCCAGGAGATTTAATTTAATACTGGACTCTGATTGCCCCACCAAGGGTCAAAATCTGAATACTGGACTCCTGGTGCTCTTCCAAAAGAGGAAATCATAAAACTGGTTATTGGATGCCCTTCAGGGAGACCAATTCTTATAACTGGACTCTGAATGCTTTCCTAGGAGAAAAAAAATCAAAACTGGTTTCTGGCTGCATTTCATTAATCTTAAGTTTTTTTTAAAAAAAGGAACTCTAGATGCCCTTCCTGGAGACAAAATCTTAAAATAGGACTTTGGATGCTCTTCTTGGAAAACAAAATCTTAAAACTGGTTTCTGGATTCTGGACTCTGCATGCCCTTCCAAAACAGAAAATCTTAAAACTAGACTCTGGATGTATCTCATGACTCTTGTGCAAAAATATACAAACGCCTTCTTGATGCCTTTCTAGAAGACAAAATCTTAAAACTGGACACTGAATGCCCTTCTGGATACAGATAAGAGTCCTGGTAAGGTGAGACAAGATTCAGACTCTAAGGACAAAAATGAAGGTTTCATTCTGAAAAAACCCTGGAGTTGATGTCTCCCTGGATTTAGTCTGAAGGATATTTTCTCACTTTGTTTCCATCACTGCAGGTGTTTACAGTATAACTGCTCTGAGATGTTTTTACAGGACCCTCCTATGAAAGTTTGACATCTTATTTTTGGAAAACCTCCTTCCTCAGAGCTCAGAAACACTTTTCAGGCAGTCGTTTCTCCAAATTGGAGGTTGTGTTGTGTTCACACCCTGTGGGAGTTCAGAGCGTCAGCGGCTCCAGCAGATCTGACACCACGGGCTGAGCTGTCCACTCTTCTATTGATTTACTTATCAGGAAACAGACACAGAGAGGAGGACGGGGAACTGGATTCAGCCAACAGGGAGCTCCACACACACACACACACACACACACACACACACACACACACACACACACACACACACACAGATACAGATACACACACACACACACACAGATACACACTGCCACACAGCAGCGTCTCTGCAGGGTCTAATTCTTGGACTACAATCAGCCTCATGAGCGCTCAGGGAGGCTTAAAAACATGTTGCAGTATCCACACACACACACGCACACACACACACACACACTCTGCATGGTGTCCATAGGGCAGCGACTGACAGCGGCTCTCCTGGATCTCTGCACGCCCCACTGAGTCTTATCTCTGACAGACAGGACACACACACACACACACACACACACACACACACACACACATAAATCACATAAATTCAAGCGCACAGCCTCAAAAAAAGGATGCATTCACAGAATCAGACATGTCAGCATGCAGCTTGCTCAGTGTGTGACGCACACTCACTCACTCACACACACACACACACACACACTCACACACACACACACACACACACAGGAGCCCTGCCGGGGGTTGGTAGAGACCTTGTTGCCCTCGGGGCTCTGACTGAATCTGCTCGACAAGAGACATACAAATGAGACACACACACAGGAGCAGGGAGCGACATCAGTGTGTGTGTGTGTGTGTGTGTGTGTGTGTGTGTGAATCTGCAAACTTTCCTGCTTCTTTCCATCAGAGCAGAAAAATCTTATTTGAGGAAGAAAAGTTAGTTTCCTGAACCAAAAACACCTTTTTTTCTGATTTTACCCAGAATAAATTCACTCCTCTTCTTCTTTCTGTCACACGTTCTCATTAAAAGGTCGATGAAGTGTTCGTTTGGTTTGTTGTTGACACGAGAATACACTAAAATAACAGCAGTCAAACGTCACTACATACTAAATAAATACCTGTTGATGTAAAAGAGTCATAGAAAACCAACAGACCCATCAGGTATCACATATATGCTGATGATTCTGTGTAAGTGAATCTTGAAAGAAGTTCAGGGAATGAGCTCAAATGCTTTAAAGTGGTCACCAAAATCAGAAAGACAGGGAAGAAAACAAAACTACCATTCAATCTGAATAGAAGAATAGACAACAGAGCAAAGACTCAGCCAAAGATGAGCTTCAGGAGGATCAGAGAAAGGCCAAAGTTACCTGTGAGTGATGTAACGTCAACATGGAGCCACGTTATTGGGAAGATAGACGCCTTTCAGAGCTACAAGGGTGACGTACTGAAGAGGTTAGACTGTCTAACACATTGGACGATAAGGAAGGAGAGTTGGCCCTCCTCATGGCTTAATTGTTGAAAAACTTGCTCTAAAGTGCCTGTGTGGGTGCCAAAACATGATAAAGGGACTGCATGGGAGCAAAATGAAAGCGAAAGTGACTGTTTTGAGCTACAACCAATGCTAAAGAGCTCTCTTGGGAGCCATAACATGCTTAAGTGTCCTTTTTGGGGGCAAAAACATACTCTATTACTCTCTTGGGAGCCAAAATAAACACTCTAGAGTGCCTTCCTAGGAGCCAAAACATGCTTAAGTGCCCTTTTAAGAGTCAAAACATGCTTAAGCGCCCTCTAGGGAGCAAAAATGCACACTAAAGTGCCCAATTTTAGAGCCAAAACAAGCTGAAGCGGCCCCCCCTGAAGCTGGGGTGCATGCAAAAATGTCTATTTGGAGCCAAAAAGCACTCTCTGCAGTGCCTTCTCAGGAGTTATAACATGCAAAAGTACGCTGAAGAGCCCACTTGAGGGCCAAAATGCTTGAATAAAATCCTGCTTGGAGGCTTTAAAGTGCACTAAAAGGTCCCTTTGGGAGAAAAAATGCATTCTCAAAAGCATTCTTGGGCTGCAAAATGTGCCAAAGTGACCTCTAAGGTGCCATAACATGCTAGAGTGTTACCCTTAGAAGCCAAAACTTGCTTTATATGCCAAACTACATGCTGAAGTGCCTGCTTGACACCCAAAATGCACAGTTTAGTTCCCTCTTGAGAGCCAAACTGCATGCAAAAGTGCCAGTGAAAACATGCTTAAGTGCATTCTTGGGAGCCAAAATGTCCTTAAGCGCCCTCTTAAGAGCAAAATACATGCTGAACTGCCAGCTCGGGAGCTATGAAGTGCACTCAAAGGCCCCATGGGAGCCAAAACATGCTAAATTTTCCTCTTGGGAACGTGTTCACATGTTCATGGAGAAAGTGGAAAACTCCCTCCAGCAGAGAAATGAAACGTTCATGCAAACTCGTAAATTCTGAGTCTGTAAGCATAATGTGTCTCTGTGAACATGGTGAGTTTCATGAGTTTCTGTCAACATGTTAACATAATAAGTTTCTGTGAGTATAATGATAACATGTAGATACAATTTTCCAACATTAAAGTAACTGCTTTGGAGACAAAATGCATGCTGTACTGCCTGACATGGAATTTTCCTAATTCCTTATTATTCTACACAATTATTCCCTTAATTTCCTCTGTATGTCTCAAACATAGTCACAGCCTGTATTTGGCCTTAGATACACACATTCCTGTATTCTTCCAAAGTGAGGACTGTTTCTCTTGTATCAGGATGAGAGGGACATCCTAAGCTGAACTCATTGGTCTCCTAAATAGACATAACAACCTTCAGAAATGATAAATACTGAATACACAGAGAGGTCTGGGAGAATTGACTCTGCACTACACTGCGCATCCAAGTGAACTGTCTGTCTCTTCTCCTCGATCGAGCTACATAAACTTTTTCAACTTAAGTCATCTGAGTCTCCTGAGTTTTCTTCTTCAAGTGGTCAAGCTTCCAGAAAATTCCTCAACACTGCCCACTTCGTAAATCAAACATGCTAAACTTTCCTCTTGGATACCAAAACATGCTTGAGTGTCCTCTCAGGAGCCAAAAAGCAGACTTCAGTGCCTGCTTTAGAGCTTAAAGTGTCCTCTTGGGAGGCAAAATTCACACTAAACTGCTCTTCAGGTTGCCAAAGAAACAATAACAATCCCTTAAAACTGGTTTAAACGTGATTAAGTTTCCATTTGGGAGCCAAAACATGTTAAAGTGGCAAAATAACTTCCCTCTTCTTGGTGTGAACACAATGTATGTGCTTGTTTTTATTTCATTTTCACTCCTGCACTTCTATGCATAAGAGCTATGAGGGGGGATAATAAAACAAATATAGTGCCCATTTCATGAGGAGTGTATCTAAATTAAAATTCCTGTAATGAATCGTAAAATTCAGTTCTGTGTTTGTGATGTTTGCTCTCAGACAAAACTCCACCCAGATTCAGTTTTTAATGTTATTCAGCGAAGAGAGTCATCATGTGCTCTGCAGGGCAGCAGTGCTGTGTCACAGATTAACAGACACGCATGAGCGAGCGAGTCAGACACACACACACACACACACACACACACACACACACACAGACTCAGAGGGCAGTGTAACACGAGGAGTGTCTCTCTCCAGATTCCCCCGGTCACACCTGGCTAAACAACACACTCATTAACCCTGATTTCACTTAGCAGCTCTGCAGAACACACACACACACACACTCACACACACACACACCGATATGCACATGCACAAATTAATTTGGACACACGATTAAGTGTGACACCTCACGCATGGACGCACAAATGAAGAGGCGAGCGAATACACACACCCAGAGACACATTCAGCAGCAAGCAGATGATCCCAGAACACCGCACATGAATAAACAACACAAAGGAAAGTCAGTACACACACACACACACACACACACACACACACACACACACACATACACTCACACAAACAGGGCTGCAGGGAGATGTGCTCATGCATGTGTGTGTGTGTGCGTGTGTGTGCATATTTTCTTGTTTAATTTGTTGGCATGAGTTACTCCCCTGACACAATGCATGGATAGGAGCACCTGAGCTCCACACACACACACACACACACACACACACACACACAAACACACACATGAGAAACACATACATGCCAGGAGACCATTCAGCGGGGGAAGCAACACACACACACGCTCTCATATGTCTGGAGTAAAGAGTGTGTGTGTTGTGAAAACAGATGGTAATGACAGTTTCAGTCCCTGGACGATCATCTAATCAAAACACAAACACACACACACACACACACACACACACACACACACACACAGACACACACACACACACAGAATCCTCTTCAGCACATGAGGTTAACGGCATAATTCACTGTAAATATGTATCTAGCAGATCATTTAAACCGCTGAGTCTCTACATTTAAATCTATTTCACTGATTTCATTGAAACTCTATTAAATTCTACAGTTTCCCAGAGAGAGAGAGAGATTTCTACAGGAAATACACTAAAGAAAAACACAAAATCTACATGAAACATCTCACATTTTAGAGGAAAGTTTGTCGAAAAATTCAGAAATGTAATTCTAGATTTGATTTCTCACACGGGTCAGATTAGATTTACCTGCTTTGCCCCTGAACCAGCGTTTTTCACTGTTTCTCGGAGGATAAGGGGATTTCTTTGATTCAGCTCCCTGATCAACACAAAGAGCAGTCCTGTCCTCTCTGAGAGCGCGTTTGATTTACGGAGGAGGTCGCGCTAATGCTGTTGAAGGCGTTTGATGGAATAAGAGCCTCTCAGCGATCTGTTGTTGTCAGACATGAAGACATTTATTCATTTCGCAAAGTTTCACCGGCTGCAACTTCTGAACTTCACACCGTCTCAGAGGGAAGGAAAATGTTCTGTTTTAACTTTCACTTACTTATCGCTGACGGTACGCTTCAAAACTGCAGAGAGGAACAGGTGACGTCACAGAGACTTGGGTTATTTCGCCTTAAGAGACTTGGTTGAATTAGTTCATACTCCAATAGTGGGATATTACTGTCTGTAATCCACCTTTTATGCCACGTAGTGCACATTACAGCATCATTAACAGGCAAAGAAAGTGACAATGTGATCAAAATTAGATTTTTCTCTCTGATTTATGTGGATTTAAGTTTCTTTCTTTACTTGAGAAAGTGCCAAAAGAGGGCTTTGAACAAGAGTTTTTTTTTTTTTTTCCAAACAGAAACAGTATTGTCACATTTTCAGTTTTGGGTTCCACCCCAAATTTTGTCTTCTTCAACCAGTTAGAACTAATGAATGTTGTTCCTGTCGACTATAGGACTTAAAGTCTGTAGGTGTAACATTAAAACTTTCTAATGGGCTATCATTTCTCACAACAACACAACCTACACATTATCAGAGGTTGACTTTAAGGGCAGATCTCCTGATTTATTTACAGACCAGAAGAGAGAAAACATTCATTCGTACAAACAAATCTTATCTTTTCCTCATTTAACTTACTTGTCTGCATATGACAGCATTGAATAACTGACTGATATGGCAAAAGACTAAGTTATTATCTGTATTTTTTCTCAGCCAACTCCAGTAGTCTCTATGACCGAAATTTCCTCTGCCTCTTTTTTACATACTGATTGACGTACCTCAGCTTTTGACCTCGGTTTTAGATACATTTTACCGGTAAAGTGAATGAGAAAAAGCCTGCACTGCAATCTGTGTTCAGTTTTTTAATGTGGTGCACTGGAGGGAAAGGGAGAGGGAGCAGCAGATCTGTCGGCAGCGGAGCCTTTCATCCATAACGTGAGTGAATGCATACAGGCACAGACATGAACTCACTGACAAAACAACAGTCTGCTTTTGTAGTGTACAATGAAAATAACATGATTATGTGTCAATTTTTTAAGGCATTATGTTCAATATTCTGCAAGGGCCAGTGGAGTGCGCTGTCAGATTAACTGCAGCCTTTTAAACAAGTATCTGTTGAGCCTTATGAGCTGCATCATTTTTTTATTTATCTATTTATTTATTTATTATTTTTATTTATGAATATTTCTTGATCCCTTCTCATGTGTTGTAGCTACATTTTCTCTCTACTTTTGTAACTTGTGAAATGTTAAAAGACATCGAATACAAACAAACACACATCAAATGATACACAAAAGCATCATCTAGCAGCTGAGTTCACTGACTTGAATACAATGACAAGAAAAAAGATGCACTTATAATAAATACATGAAAAAAAGGTGCACAACAGAACAAACTAGAGGGGGACCCGCATTTCCTTTCAGCAAATGCAGGATGTTGAAATGCTTAGCCACAACCCTGACCTGAGCATCTCCATTGCTCCTATTGGAGCAGCGCTGAACTAAGTGACACCAATGAGTCCTATTTATTCAAGCTCAGTCTTTAAGGGACAATTCATCCTTACAAGAAATGCTGATGCTCAGCATTTCAACATAACAATAAACCCATTCAGACAAATACAGGAGGGAGAAAAAATAAATAGAAGAAGAATTAAATGAAAAAATAAATACAAAATAAAGAAAAAAGGCACAATTTGCTCCCCTTTTGTTGCTGACGTATGACTTAACCATATAACATGTTTCTTTATTTGCTGTTAGAATGACTGAAGTTTAGGCTACATGACTAACATGACTGACATTTCAAGAACAAAATAAATCCAGGTATTAACTGGTTT
This sequence comes from Thalassoma bifasciatum, assembly GCA_008086565.1. NCBI lineage: Eukaryota > Metazoa > Chordata > Actinopteri > Labriformes > Labridae > Thalassoma > Thalassoma bifasciatum. The sequence continues at coordinate 176,120 of RPOG01000579.1, read as the reverse complement.
CCATTGTTTTTAATGTTCTTGTTCTGCTCCAGAATAGTTAGATTTCAGAAGTTTCTGGTTTTTCGTTCCGCTACCCTAATCTACTACTCCTGAATGAAGCTCTTAAATCTAAATACTCTGATTCTAGTTCGTGTCAAGTTGTTTGCAGATGATGTAAAACACTTCACCAGCGTCTCTTACTCTACTTTCTCCTGCACGGGCGGGAAAAAGCATCTTTGCTGCTCTGCTCCGTTCATCCACATTAAATATTGATAACAGAGAAAACTGTTGGAGCTCCACATTTCTTCTCCACTTTCCTTTGACTCATGAAGTGAATGTAAGGCAGAGTTTTGTGGGTTTAAACAGCGGCTTGTCAACACAGCGAGCGTGAGCGAGCGCGTGTGAGCGTGAGCGCTGAGAGGAAAGGAGGGAGGATGCAGACGCAGAAAAGAGGTGAAGAAAATGAAAGGCTGACAGAGACAGACAGAGACGCAGAGAAAGAGGGCTCATTGTGGGTTCAAGTCACTGCTCTGAAGTCTGCTCAGTATTCAGTCCTCAGCGTTCTCGCAGCGCTAATGAGCATCAGCCAACCACACACACTCACACACACTCACACACATCTTCACCACCACAACCACGGCATCTCTCACTCTGCTCTAAAGAAGTTGTCCCATTTTCCAGCATCCAAACTGACAGGATTTGTCAAACTCTGCTCTTCTTTCACTCCTTCAACACAAACTCTCTCTTTCAAGTATGTGGTGCTTCCTTTTCCCCTTGAGGTTTCAAAAAAAAAAAAAAAAAACAGCAGACTGTACCTTTAACAATGAGGTCGGCGTAGTTGGAGACACCAGAGCCGCCGTCCGAGCGGATGACGCAGCGGTAGCGGCTGGTGCTGCGCTGAGACGTGTCACCCACGCTGACGGTGGCGGAAAAGCGCCGATGGTTCACGACCCGGGTCACCATGAGCGCCGTGTCCTTCCCGTTCCACTGCTGCAGGACGAGAGACGCCAGCAGACGGTTAGAGAGACGACATGTTCAACATTTGACATTGGCGATCAGGCGTCAGAGAGAGGAGACGTTCGGTTTGTTATTTTTGTCTTTATTGATCTGACAACTAAAGAAAGACAGGAGACATGAGGACTACACTGCAAAAGCTAAAATCTAAGTAAGTCATTCTGTTTTATTTGTAATAAAATTGTCTTATTTTTCCTGATGTGAGCCACATTCACCAGACCAGGTCATAGATTTGTCTTATTTCAAGTTTTTTTACAGACAAAAATGAGGTCTGAATTGCTTTAAACAAGTTAAATTTACCAATGGGATAAGAAAGATATCTGAATACAAGAAACTTTTTTCTTATCCCATTGGCAGATTTTTTTTTTACTTGTTGCCAGCAATTCAGACCTCATTTTTGTCTTAAAATAATGTACAATTAGAAGAAGACATAATGACTTGCTTGGATTTCAGTTTTTGCAGTGTAGCAAGCAGGAAATGACACCTGAAAATGGGACCGTGTACAGCGCCATGTGAAACTTCTCGGGATAGATAAACTGGAGATTGACTTTGGTTTTTGTTTTTTATCACTTATGTGTGTTTGTCCTTATTTGATGACAACAAACTGGAGTTTGGAAGGAAACCTGTCTCTGCAGGATTGACTCACAAATAGAGTGAGTTATTCACGTAAATTAAGCAGGTATCGACTGATCATTTTAAATCTGAAATACTCAAACATCAGTGAGTAAACGACTTTATTTTTGTTTGGTTGCTCTGATACTGGGAGATTTGGTCAGCAGAAGATTTGGAAGCATGTAAATCAGAAGAAAATGGGACCCGATACAGCGCCATGAGGAACTCCTCGGGAAAACTAAACTGGAGATTAACTTTGGATTTTGTTTTTTATCACTCATGTGTTTCTGTCCTTATTTGATGACAATGAATTGGGGTTTTGAAGGAAACCTATCTCTGCAGGACTCACTCACAAATAGAGTAAGTTATTGACATAAATTAAGCAGGAATCCACTGATCATTTTGGATCTGAAACACTCCAACATGAGCAAGTAAACTACTTTATTTTTGTATAATTTTCTGCTTCTGGGAGATTTGGTCAATAGAAGATTTGGGAGCATGTGAAGCAGAAGAAAATGGGACCTAGTACAGCGCCATGAGGAACTCCTCGGGAAAACTAAACTGGAGATTAACTTTGGATTTAGTTTTTTATCACTTGTGTTTCCATCTTTATTTGATGATGAAAAACAGAAGTTTGGAGGAAAACCGTTCTCTCTGCAGGAGTCATGACAGCAGAGTAAATAACTCTGGACGTCGCTCACAGAGCAGGAAACAAACGGATCAGACATGAAGCTAAAAAAGTGCTCTGCCTCCTCTCTTTGCGTCTTTGCATCTAATTCCCACATCTCCAGATCCAATCTTCTTTTACGGCGGCGGTATTATCCGCCTGTTGGAGAAACGCCTCACCAAACAGACCTGCAGTCAGTCGGGTCACTGCTCTCCATTGCAAATGTCATTACTGTACAGCGCCGCGCTCGCAGAGGTGAGCATACAGTGAAAACATGCGAGGCTGCCAGCACACACACGGTTACACACACACACACACACACGCTTGTCACTTGTTCAGAGATGGAGTCATCGGTGCGAAGCTGAACAAGGACTTTTAATCAATGCTGAAACAGAGCTGGGAGGACTGGGGATGTTTTCAACAGTGTACTTACATTTTATTTTATTTTTTAATAAAAACTCATAAATAATTCATGCTGCAGTCACAACACCAGCCTCTTATTTATTTATTTTCCTGCAGCATATTCTGAAAGATATTGGATCAATCAGTTGCTCATTCTCATTCTGCAGACGCTCCGCTCTGACACACAGACTTACATGTCACTTATCTCCATTTTCAAGTCCTGAAAGTAAACTTTTCTTCTTTTTCCTGATTTCATTCATGCACGTGTTTGTTCATGCACAGATACTGACCTGCAGCCACAGTTTATCGTGCTGGGACCATTTTCCTCCAGCCGTACACTGAAAGGTGGCGTTCTGACCCACGTTGACCTCCACGTTCTGCAGGCGCAGGAAGTGAGGCGCTTTACCTGAAAAAGAACAGAAAATACAGTAAATAAGGATAAACTGAGACAGTGCAGGAGATAAACTGTTCCCTGAATAAAGATAAACAACCTTTACTTCTGCTGGGGAACATTCACGGTCTCTTTAATCACATTTAGAAATCACCCTGACTTTTACAGAAAGAGATAAAATGAGAAAAAAGGAGAAATTGCAGAATTTCATTCACATTAACGATGCAAAAAAGGTTCAGTGTTTGCTGAAAGAGAAATAATCTATTCAGAGTGAAACTATGTTTTGAACCAGGCTGTAAACAGGTTTATTTCTGCACATTGAATGTGTGTGTGTGGTTTCTGCTGTTTCTGTCCACAGCCTCTAGTGGACACTCAGGGAACTCCAGGTTTTAACAGTTCTGCCTCTAATTCTCAAACGTTACTTACGGTAATGAGAAAGTGGATTCCTATGCATTACCGTAATGCCTCAAATATCACTGCAAAGCTCATGTTTTCTTCTTTCAGGGAGCCATTTGTATTTTCTCTCTGGTCCAAATGGTTCAAGACATTTGGTAACTTAAAGAGACGGCGCTTCAGTAAGTTTTAAAGAGAAAACATGTAAGTTTCAGTTGAGGCTCATTTAGATTTATCTTTTTTCTTCTGAAGATATAGTTTCAGGATTTTTTCTAAGAACACAGGGCAAAGGATAGAGCAGGAAACAGGGTGAGAGTGGTTAGATTAACAGGAAGGAGCCCAGATTGTATTTGAACCGACTGCTTGACATTTTTCAAACAGGCGCCCCCCCCACCCTGCTTTCATTCTGGTCATGTGTTTCTTTAATGAGCTGGTCCCATTTCCACATTTCTCCACAGCGAGCAGCCTCAGAGGCTGAGTTATGTAGACGAGCTGATGAAATTGCAGCCGAACATCAGCTAAACTGATTTTCTCTGATTTCAACGAGCAGCTTTGTCATGTTTATGCATCTTTCACCAAACATCTCATCACACTTTGGATCCTTATTTTGGCTCCAGCGGGAACCCGTAGAAGGTTTTAGAGCGACCCTGAGCAGACGGAGGGAGGTGAGGAGGCCGCAGAGCGTCACAGTAAGCACTCCGCGTTTTGTGAAGCAAAGTGTTTCTGTCAGATTTGAGTGATGAAGACCCTGAATCTGGACCTTCTTCTTCGCTCTCTGCAATCTGTCTGCGAGCCTCACAATCTGTCCCAATGTGAGAGTGTGTGAGTGTTTCAGCTATAAAACAGATGATGCTCAGTGGGCTACAGTTGTGCAGGGTCAAACATTACAAGAACACACACACACACACACACACACACACACACAATAACTTACGGCAAGGATGAGCCAGAACTCGAATGTCGTCGATGGCGATGAAACCTGGATGGCCCTGAACGGAAACGGCTTCAAATATTACCTGAAGAAGAAGAGGGAAAGAAGGGGAGACTTTAAAAGCTGCCATCATTCTTTCCAAGTTTTCCACCACAAGCGACATAAAGACCTGAAAACACCAGCAGGGGCGGACCTACGGGGGGGCTTAGGGTGGCAGCTGCCCCCCTGAAACAAAGCCACTCCTGTTGCCACCCTCAGTTATAAAAATTTAATTCAAAGAAAAGCTCAAACTCATAGGACACATTTATGAATTACCAACTGCGGTCAACGAGATGACGTGACATTACCACCCCCCATCTCCAGTTTTCACGTGAACACAGCGACCTGAAGAGACCTTGAGTTTTGTGTAACAGCTAGACTGAGTGAAAAATAATAAACCATCTGTCAAGAATGGGAAGAACCATGAAGGTCTAAGAGAGTTGTGAGTTTAAGATGAGAGAAATTTACTGACTATGAGATAAAACAAAATTATGAAAAATAAGTCCAAACTGAGCAAAAGAAAATCAAATTTTGAGTTCAAAAAGACAAAATTTAGAGTTAAAAAATACATAATCATGAGACAAGTCGTAGAAGTTATGTGGCAAAAGTGGAAATTTTGCCTGTTATCTTGATATCTTTTACTTTATATGTGCAAAAAGAAGAAAATTAAGGGAAATCTACAACAGAGTATTAGGGCCACGAACAGACAGAAAAAAAATTATCAAGTGGCCACATCACCACTTAAAACTCACAAATCTGCCACTTTAAACATGAAAACATGCCATTTAAAACTCGCAAACCTGCCACTTGTAAACTCCTAAATTTGCCACTTTATGGCTCCCAAAGTTGTCACATTATTAACTTTCAGATTTGCCACTTAAAAACTCACAAAGTTGCCAGTTAAACCTTGCAAATTTTGCCAGTTTATAAACCCCCATGCAACTTTATTAACCTGAAATTTTCAACACTCGAGTGGAAAAACTCTGGCGCCACATTGCCACTTAAGACTCGTAAATTTGCCACTTTGTAAACTTCAAATTTCACACTTTTAAACTTAAAAAATTTGCCACTATAAAAACTCACAAAGTCACCAGTACAAACTTGAAAACATGCCATTTAAAACTCGCACATCTGCCACTTAATGAACACCCAAAGTTTCTTAACTCTCAGATTTACCACTTAAAACTTGCAAATTTTGCCACTTTAACCCTAAAATTTACTCCTGTATTAACCTGATATTTGCCACTTTATAAACTCCCAAAGTTGCTACTTTTTAGAAATATTGTTTTTCTTTAAGTGGCCCTAATACTCCATAATAGAAATCTCTACAAAGCCAATTTCTAAGTTTATTTTTTAACCAGCAGAAATTGGTTTCAGCTTATTATTATGTTGCCATTATCCAAATGTTTTTCCTTCAAATTTCCAGGGAGTGTTTTAATTAAATGTTTGGGTTATTGAGCTACTTTGCGGTCTTTGGTAGAGGGTCTTCTTTTTGGGGTTTTCAGAATAAAAGCACCGTAATATTAACTAAATCCAGCACACAGACTTCTGACATGTTGACACCACTTAACTAATGACTGCCCCTCTCTTACCCCCCATAAATATTTTGAATAATAATTTTTTGATCCACCTCTGACTAAAGAAAGAAAGATTTGAGGCACAGCTCTCTCTTAACTTTAAAGTCAGGGCTTTAAAAAGCTTCTTCTGTGATTCTGTAACATCTTGACGCCCCTGCGTGGCTCATATGTAAACCCTGCGGGAGCTTTCCACTCAAAGTCAGCATCTCTTCCTCTCTTCGCTTCATCCTTTCATCCTTCTGTCTCCATCCTTATGCCACACACATATGCTCTTCCTCCTCTTTTCTGTCTCATTTTCGTCCTCCCTCCCATCACATCACTCCTCTCTTTGAGCGTTTTCCCTCCTACCGACTCTGCACGCGCTCACTGGGTGACAGGAAGTCAGCGGGGCTGTCATGAGGCCACGCACCTCTGACCTGCACATAAATACTCACACACAAACACACACACACACACACACACACTCACACAAACGTCTGCTGCACTTGTCAGGATCTTCTACAGTATGAGCCGCCACTTTCTCTGAATACTAAAGACTTCTGGGAAAACTTCATCCTCCTTTTTTCCCCTCAAAAATAAACTCCCCCCTCCGGCTCACATGTCAGGATTCTGGGGGTCAGGACGGGTCTTTGTGGGAGAAAACTCAGAGGCTCCTGAAGCTGCTGTTTTTCTCCTTCAGTGTCTATATTTGCTCTTTCAGACGGGTTTGTTTTCCAGCTTTGTCAAAACAAAAAGAGCGTTTTAGGAACCATAAATCTACATGTCTTTTTCTTCTAGTGCATTGCAACATTTCTTTGAATATCATCAACGGAGTTATTTACTCTGCAATGTGCATCATCATTTATTTAAATTTTCATACTTGAATTCACATTTTCCACATTAATGAGCATGAAAAATAGTCTTTATTGACATTTAAAGTATTCTGTTTCTATTTTAACACATTTCAAGCTTCACTTTATGGTGTCATTTTCTCTTCAGAGATGAAAACATTACCTGAAGAAGAAGAAGAGGGAAAGAAGGGGAGACTTTAAAAACTGCCATCATTCTTTCCAAGTTTTCCACCACAAGCGACATTAAGACCTGAAAACACCAGCAGGGGCGGACCTACAGGGGGGGCTTAGGGTGGCAGCTGCCCCCCTAAAACAAAGCTACTCCTGTTGCCACCCTCAGTTATAAAAATTTAATTCCAAGAAAAGCTCAACCTCATAGGACACATTTATGAACTACCAACTGCAGTGAATAACGAGAATAATTAGATGACGTGACATCACCACCCCCCATCTCCAGTTTTCACGTGAACACAGCAACGTGAAGAGACATTTAAACCTTTAAAATTTACATTCAGGAGTATCACTCTTCTTTTGTTTTCTAATCAACCCAAAAATTCTGTTTTCTCACCATTTAATTCAGTAAAATTGATCTGAATTGATATTTTAAAAAGAGACAAACCTTGTGTGTAATCACAAAAGATGATGTCATCATTTGATGAAATATAAATTAGTGCATCATCAGTAAATGTGCAGTTTATTTTTAGTTTTTCTAATGATTCTTGTCAAAAAAGCAGAGGACCGAGGTAGCATCCCTGAGGAACACCAACACCCCAAAAAATGTGTTCTCAATCCATTTTGTCAAATAAAATCACAATAATTATAATAATAGTGATAAAAATAATAATAACTAGAAGGGGGGCAGCATTTCCTGTCAGCAAATGCTGGATTATCTAAATGTTGAGCATCCTATTTCAACACTTTCTTTTGCAGATGCTCAGCATTTCACCATAATAACTTAATCTACAAAGCATTTTTCACACATAAAATGCAGCTCAGCGTGCTTTACATTTAGAGCTGTTAAAACAAAAACAAACAAAGCAGAGCAATCTTAAATAGATAGAGGTCGAATGACATTAAAAAGGAATCAGATTAAAACAAGAACAAAGACAAAACAGATCAAAACCTAAAACGTGAGGACAAGTAAAGGGGCTAAAAGTTAAATAACATTTAAAAAACGCATAAATAGTACAGGTTTTAGATAAAATGTCCCTCATTTGTCAATCTTGTGTGGGATGTGGCGTTTTATTTGGGTGTAAAAAAAAACCTTGTGGCAATGTTCAAGTGTCATTCATGAAACATGCGTACTACAGCCAATCACATCATAACGCTCGATCAGTTATTGATAAATCTGGCAGCTGGAAACAATCATGATTTAAAACACATGACCCCAAATAGTCAAGGCATTATGGGAAAAAAGAGGCACCGCAACAACAGAGGTAGAAGGAAATGAAGCTCTGTTTGTCAGCATCCGGAAAAGAGGCGTTTAAGAGAAACGGAAAAACCACATCTGCAAGGAGTTTAAACATTTTATTTACACTTTCATTAATTTATCTGTGGTATCGTATTGTTCGAAGCTTTGGTTTCATGAATTATTTCTGTCCAGGTCCAGAAACGTGGGAAGATCGTTGTTAAAATGTTTGAAAGAAGCTTCTTTAAAACTCTTATTTATGCTTTTTTAAATCATTTTGGCTCAGTAGTCTGAGAAACAAACTGGGGGTTTTGGACTCATCCATCACCTGACCCTCCTCTTCACTTTCACTTTCTCTCTGCCAGTCGTCTTTGTGTTTCCCTGTTTTAAAAACTTTATTAGGACACAAATGCAGATGATAAACGTTGACTTTTCCACTCTTCCCTGTCTCTTTGACTCCCTCTTCCCTGTTTCTCTCACTTCAATCAGAAAAAAAAACAAAGTCTTGGCAGAGATTCGTCCTCCGAGGATAAAAATCCCATCTTGCAGTTCAGTCTGTTTACGTGGCCACAGAGCAGAACTGTATCAAATTAAGAAAAACATGCAGGAGAAAAATAAAGACCTTGTGTTTTTTTACTCACTCGGTGCCAACAGATTTGTTCTTTTCACAGCTGTAACGCAGAAGCACCCCGTAAATATTTTCCTTTTAACTAAGACGGAATAAAAAACACAACCTGATTAAATTCAGCTCAAAGAGAACCACAGGTCATGATAAACAGTTCGTATGCCTCTGCAGTCGTCTTTCCTTTAATATAACAATGTTTTTGTCCTTTCAGACCAAAGAAAGAGTCTCTCTCCACAGGAGGCGAGTCCTCATTAAAGACGGAAACACATTTAAAGCCCTTTGGTTCCTCCTGAGCCGCAGATTCATGTGTGAGCTGAGTCATTAGGTAAAACTCTGCAGCACCTCAATGAAACATCACAGCGGGGAAAAAACAGCTCTGCACCTCCGACGGACGTCACACACACACCCACACACACACAAACAGACACACACACACAAGCTCCTGGAGAGGGAGGTGTCTTCAAATAGGGGAAATAAACACACCTGAGAGGGTTTACTGAAACATTCACCTTAAACATTTGTGTATGAACTACCACAGGTGTGTGATAGTGTGTGCTTACCTGATAAGAATTTGGCCAGAACGTGGAAATGGCGAGCTCCGCCTTCACCCAGCCTTCAGTAACCGTGTCGGAGGCGTTCCACACCGGGTTTCCCTGAGCTCCTCCGTTCACCTGCAGGTGCACAGGTGAGACGGACGATGAGGGAAGAAGATGCAAACAAAGTGTTTATGTTGAAACTGAATCTTCATGTTAAATAGTTTTATCATATCAGGGAAGTTTTGGCTCCTCCTGCTCCATTTTCTCATTAGTTAGTGGTTAGTTGACGCTAAATTTACCTGTAAAGTCTGTTTAATACTGGTATAATGTTGAAGACCAACCAGAAGGGGGCGCATTTCCTTACAGCAAATGCGGTGCTCAGCATTTCAACACTCTCGCGGCTAAAATACACTGTGAGAGTGTATAAAAATGCGTCATGGCAAAAAATCAATTAGGATTCATTCAAGTGTATTTGGGTCAATGAGGTGACGTCCCCTTTTTTTGTGTCTGAGTGCAATATTTCCTTCCATCATGAATTGAGTATTTCATCACATGTATTTCTTTATTCTATGAAACCTGTGTTATTTGAACACATCTTTAAACTATTAAAATATAACATGTTTTTTTGTGTTTTGGTTCCTCAAACCCCCAAAATGTCAGGTGGTGCAACCGTCCTGACAAGTATCCACAGTAATTAAACTCTAAAAATTGAATGTCAGTTATTGTAAATGGAAATTAAAAATACAGTGGCATTATTTTATGCTTGAACCTTTTTAAATAAAACATTCTTTGCAAATAAAAAGAATTTTAAAGCTGTTGAGAAATGTAAAAAACTTTTGTCCCGTAATTTTCACCTTGTCAAATGTCAGGGTGGTGCAACCGTAACATTAGACTTTTATTTTAAAGTGAAGAGAATAAAACAGGAAACAGGAAACTGCATCAGCCAGAGGAGCCCAAATGACATTTGTGACCAAAAAGTTTGTAGATTTCTCTGAAATACTGATAAAAAAGGTTTTTTCACTTCATTGGTGACTGGAACAATTTCCATGTCAGGTGGTACAACCAATGTAATAATGTGAAATGTTATTTTAACATCAAATTATTTATCTTATTCACAAATAAAAGAAATGAAACACACAAAATGAAAATGTATGAGTCACTACAGACACTTGAGAGATACTTGCCAATAATTTCATAATTTTGCCATAATTTTCATGGACCCATTTGTACCTGTAGGCCACCGTACTGTCACACACCTTGATGTAGACGTTGAGCGTCCCCGGACTGGCCCCGTCTCTGCTGGACAGCGAGTACAGGAAGTCGATGCAGTGGGTGTCGTTCTCTTTGAGGGTGGGCATGTAGAGGTGAGCCTTCTGTCCCGACGCTCTGCCCGACGCGTTCACCACCATGAAGGAACCTGAACACACACACACACACACGGTGAAACACATACGGTTAAACACAAATGTCTTTCTGAAGACTTGAGGTTTTTATCAGCATGACAGGAGACGGAAACATGATGCAAAAGCACATTTTCGTCTCATGACCTTTATCATGACCTTTACATGATGCTCATACAAAAGGGCACAAAAACTGAGCTTTGTTCTACTTGAACTATTCCAGTGGTTTCAAACTGGGGGGGGTTATGACAGGGGGGCATCAAAGCAGTTAGAAGCACAAAACACAACTAATTAAAACCCAGCGTCCACTAGAGCTAAAAGATATAACGCTATCGTATCGGTATTGAGATATGAAAATATGAAGTAAAGAAATAATAATTCTTAAAGTGGCCCTAATACTCTGTTGTAATTTTGACACTGACTGATTTATAGTTTATAAGCTTTTTCACCCTCAAAGGTTTTTCTATAACTTTTTTTAAAATTTATATGTTTGGAAAAAGAATTGAAAACATTTTTTCAGGCTCTAAGAAGAATAAAAATATCCTGACACAGGCTAATCTGAATTTCCACCACATGATCCATTGAATTTAGGAGTAAATAACTTTTAAATAAGTGTCCACTGTCGTGACCACTAGGGCTGAACAACTTTGTAAAAAGATCTAATTGCGATTTTTCTGGCAGATATTACCGTTTCAATTCAATTCGTGATTTTCTTCACATCAAGCTTCAGTGAAGTTTTCACAATGTACAGAAACATTTACAAACTAAACAGAAAATTACATCAAACCATTGAAACATCGAAAGCTTTTACTCTAATGTGAGGATGAAAACTGAAGGTAAGAATTGTTTCTAACGTTTAGATAAAAGCTCAATATTCTAAGATAAAAAGTGGAAATTTTGAGAAACAAAGACAAATTCTGAGAAAAAACGTCAAACTTTTGAGGTAAGAGTCCAAATTTTAAGAAATCAATTAAACATTATGTGAAAAAAAGTCTAAACTTTCACATTTAAGGTCAAAATTTTGAGATAAAGACAAAAGTCTCAGATAAAAAGTCAAAATTTTCAGATAAAACGTCAACATTTTGAAATAAAGGCAATATTTGAAATAAAAGTAGAAATTTTGATATAAAAAGTCAAAATTTTAAGTCAAAATTACGAGGAATAAAGACGATATTAAATAAAAGGCAAAATTTTGAGAGAACAAAGATTTTGAGATGAATCGTCAAATTTCTGACCTTAAAGTATAATCCTTTACATTTCTAAACTGGACTTTTTAAATTGTATTTTAAGTTATAATGACTGAAAAACAAAAAGAGTTATCTTTGACTCTCAACTTTTAAAAATGATATGATGCAACAAAATGTCCTTAATTGTTTCAAGTGAAAAAAGATAAACTACGAAACAATTTAGTAAAGACTAAGTTCAAAAAGCGATACAAAAAAAAACCATTCGAACCAAAACTCAACAATCCCAAGAGGAAAAAAAGGATCTTTCCCATTAGTCTTACACTCAAAGGACGTGTGCGTATAACAAGTGACAACTGATCCTGGGTCAGTCAGGAGCAAAAAAAATGCAGTTTTGACATTAATCACATGATCATGATGTCTGAAATTGCGATTTCAATCAGAAAACGATGAATTGTTCAGTCCTAGCGACCACTATGCACCACAGGGTTAATATCGAGGTATAAATTTTTTTCCGTATCATTCACCCTTAGCATGGTTAACCCTTAGATGCACACGTGGGGTCAAAAATGACCCCGCAGGATGTTATTCTTCAAAATCTTTAAAACAAAGAGTTGATATTTTTCTATATTCCAGGTATTCCTCAGAAAACATGTTTGTGACATAAGGTCTCTGTTCGTCCTCCAGACATGGGGACACACAAACACGTGTTTTGACCCCTGATTGGCCTCATACACTGATTGTTAGGTGCTGAAATGTGAATGAGAAATTAAAAAATGTGCATGTCAAAAATAAAATAACCCTTTTGTTTGAACAAAATATATCACCTTTAACCAAAATGAGAGAAATGTCTTTTGTTTATTGCAAAAAACGCATTGATTTCAACTGGGGTCATTTTTGACCCCACTTGTGGAAGAGTGAGGTAGTGATACAAAAACTGCAATTTCTTAAAATTAATGACAAAATAAATAAAAATACAAATGGCCTCATGTCACAAACATGTTTTATGAGGAATACCTTGAATATGAAAAAATTACAACTCTTTGTTTTGAAGATTTTGAAGAATAACATCTCAGTTTATTGTAAACCCCATTGATTTCAATGGGGGTCATTTTTGACCCCACGAGTGGAGGTGTGGGTGTAAGTAGGTTGCGCATCCAAGGGTGAAAGCTTTGCAGAAACTTCCCCACAATCCTCTGCAGGAGTGAAAAAATATCATCAACATCTTTTTCCACTTTCTTTTTCTCTGGTCCAAAGCCGATGTAAAGGTCAAAGCAGTTTCCACTCCCTCGTTTTCTTTTTGCTGCACTTGTTGCAGACTTCTAAAATGTTTGCAGCAGAATTGATCAGCAGGTTTGTGTAACATTCACTTAAAGCCTGATGCAGCAAAAAAACACACAGCAGCACCTCCAGCTCCGCTTGTCACCGGAGCCGTATATCAATGTCTTAATGTCTGCACGCCCTGAGGGTTCTGAACCACAACATAAAACACATTTCCTCTGTCGACTCCAGCTTTAAGTGTGTTTTAGTCTCTGCTTTATGGCGCAGGATGGAGCTTTTATGGGTCGGCCGGCTCCATTTGGCCGTCTGCCATGAGCCGGGCTGAGAGTTAGAGCGACCGGGAGAGCGTTTGGAGAGAGGAGAGATACTGAATCAAGCAGGTGTGACTGTGCACTTCTAAAACCGTCTGAGAGAGAGAGAGAGTGTTTGCACCGTTAAATACGAAGGTGGAACTGAATCAATGCTTTTTACCCTCTTTTTATCCCCTGTGCTGTGTCTTTAATTGTCTTCAAGCTGTAGATGTGCATCATGACGACTGTCACTGTTGCTGGTTTTTGTAGATTTCCGTGCAGAAAAGGAGGAAGAAGTCATGTAAAAAAGAGAATAAACTGTATTTGTCAAATCCATTCATTGCATCACTCATGCATGATACAGGGAAGTTTGTCCTGAACATGGTGGCATTTTGCTTTGAAAGGGCAGTGCAGTGACTTTTGGAGAGGATGAAAATGTGAAGTAGAAGAAAAGTTTGAGCATTGTAAAGTCCACGTGAAGCTGGGAAAATAAAAGTCAAGAAAGCAGCGAGACTCTACAAAAAGCGTGGATCAGAGAGGAGTTTCACCTCAGCCGGTTGTTTCTGCAGGTTTTAGATCCAGAGACTCACACAGAGAAGAGGAGGAGTGATGCAGAGAGCACAGAGGAGTTTGTCTTTTTCACACAGTCCTGCCAGAAATCCTGCACATCAGTCTGTCACAGCGACTCACAGGTGATCTGAGGACCAATCAGAGAGGGAGGAGCCTCATTCTGCAGAATATAAATGTGATGATGCTGCTACAGACGATGTGACTGTAAGTGTAGATGATGTCATTGTTCAGAAGAATAGTTAAAAAATAGGTTCAAACAAATCAACAGTCCATGAACAAACCCAACGTGTTTATTAATCAAAAATCTATCTCCACATCAGTGAGACATCACAAAAAAGTAAACTACAACTCATGAGACTCTCCTGGAATGATCGCAGAACAAGACGAATTCTAGGTGGAGTGATTAACTTTGTTTAGAGTGAGAATGGAGAGGGTGTTGAGCAGGCAAGGAGAGAGTGGAGCAAAGAGCAAACATGGAGCAGGCGTGGAAGAAGTGTGGAGCAAGAGAGGAGCAAGTGTGAGGTGAGAGTGGAGCCAACAAAAGGAGAGCATGGAGCAAGGGTGGGACTAATGTGGAGTAAGAGTGGAATGAGCTTGGAGCAAGTGTGGGGAGGGCGTTGAGCAGGCATGGAGCGAGCGACAAGTGAGCATGGTGCAAGTGTGAAACTAATGTGACATCATTGTGGAGGAAGCATAAAGAAAGTGTTAAGTAAGTGGGGATCAGGAGAGGAGCGTGGAGCAGCAATGGAGTAATGTAAGGTGTGTGTGGAGCACACGTGGAGTGAGTGTGACGCAGACATGGAGCGAAGTAAAGTAAGTGTGGAGCAGTCATGGAGCAAGTGTGTAGTGAGTGTGGAGCAAGTGTGGAGTGATAATGAAGCAGACATGGAGCAGGTGGGAAGTGAGTGTGGAGCAGACATGGAGCGAGTGTGGAGCAGACATGGAGCGAGTGTGAAGTGAGTGTGGAGCAAATGTGGAGTAAGTGTGGAGCAGACATGGAGCAAGTGTGAAGTGAGTGTGGGGCAAGTGTGGAGTGATAATGAAGCAAACATTGAGCGAGTGTAAAGTGAGTATGAAGCAGACATGGAGCAAGTGTGGAGTAAGTGCGGAGCAGACATGGAGCAAGTGTGGAGTAAGTGTGGAGCAGACATGGAGCAAGTGTGGAGTAAGTATGAAGCAGACATGGAGCAAGTGTGGAGTAAGTGTGAAGCAGACATGGAGTGAGTGTGGAGTAAGTGTGGAGCAGACATGGAGCAAGTGTGGAGTAAGTGTGGAGCAGACATGGAGTGAGTGTGGAGTAAGTATGAAGCAGACATGGAGCAAGTGTGGAGTAAGTGCGGAGCAGACATGGAGTGAGTGTGGAGTAAGTGTGGAGCAGACATGGAGCAAGTGTGGAGTAAGTGTGGAGCAGACATGGAGTGAGTGTGGAGCAGACATAGAGGGAGTGTGGAGTGAGTGTGGAGCAGACATGGAGGGAGTGTGGAGTGAGTGTGGAGCAGACATGGAG
>RPOG01000579.1:57661-160139 GCA_008086565.1 Thalassoma bifasciatum | reverse complement strand
TGGAGCGAGTGTGGAGCAGACATGGAGCGAGTGTGGAGTAAGTGTGGAGCAGACATGGAGGGAGTGTGGAGTAAGTGTGAAGCAGACATGGAGCAAGTGTGGAGTAAGTGTGGAGCAGACATAGAGGGAGTGTGGAGTGAGTGTGGAGCAGACATGGAGGGAGTGTGGAGTAAGTATGAAGCAGACATGGAGCAAGTGTGGAGTAAGTGCGGAGCAGACATGGAGTGAGTGTGGAGTAAGTGTGGAGCAGACATGGAGCAAGTGTGGAGTAAGTGTGGAGCAGACATGGAGCAAGTGTGGAGCAGACATGGAGGGAGTGTGGAGTGAGTGTGGAGCAGACATGGAGGGAGTGTGGAGTGAGTGTGGAGCAGACATGGAGCGAGTGTGGAGCAGACATGGAGCGAGTGTGGAGTAAGTGTGGAGCAGACATGGAGGGAGTGTGGAGCAGACATGGAGGGAGTGTGGAGCAGACATGGAGGGAGTGTGGAGCAGACATGGAGCGAGTGTGGAGCAGACATGGAGCGAGTGTGGAGCAGACATGGAGCAAGTGTGGAGTAAGTGTGGAGCAGACATGGAGCGAGTGTGGGCAGGAATGGACTGATGGTGGAGTGAGCCTGGAGCAGGCATGAGCCAAGGGAAGAGTGTGTGTTGAGCTTTGGCAAGTGTGGATCTGGAGCCAGTGAGGGGGAGAACGTGGAGCAAATGTGGGTCTAGTGTGGAGAGGGAGCAAGCAAGTGTGACATTAGTGTGGTGAGAGATGCAGTCTTTGGTTGTACTGTTTGTGTGTGTGTGTGTGTGTGTGTGTGGAGCCCTCAGTGTGTATCTGCGTGTGTGTGTGTATTGATATTGTTGAAGGTATATAACTGTTTTGCTGCCTGGCAGAGGAAGAGTGTGTCCTATTACTGAAATAAAATGATACTTTATGTGACTCTGTGTGTTTGTGTGTGTGTGTGTGTGTGTGTGTGTGTGTGTGTGTGTGTGTGTGTGTGTGTGTGTGTGTGTGTTGAAGTAATCTTGCTGAGGTCTCTAACCAGGTCTTTCCACAGTGAACCAAGCCTGATTACATTTCTTATTCACACCTACACCTACACACACACAAACACACACGAACACACACACACACACACAAACACACACACACTGCTCCACATTTAAATTCTTTATTTTCTGCCCTCTGCTCTTTAAAGCTGGTTGTAAAAGGATTTGTTTCCTCTTAAATTCTCTTTTCAGATAAAGTTGTTTGAGGTCGACTCCATGAGGAAGAATCTTCTCTGCTCAGGTGTGTGAAAGGTGCTGACATGCAACAAACAAATAAACAAATAAACAAACAACATGCACATGTAATTCTGCAGAGAGGGGCAATAAAAGATGAAAATAAGCCTACTTTCTTTTTTATTTTGATTTATCTGACAACTTTTTACTCCCTCACACTGACATTTCATCAACTTGCGACATCTCCACTGAACTGTTTCAGGATTTTTGTCTCCAAATATGAGGTTAGAGCCAATTAGCTTAGCATATAAACAGCTGCTGGAATCGTCGAAATTTCAGAGTATGAATCATAAAGTGTCACGGTGTGAAACTCGTCCGCATTGAGTTTCTGTATTTACTCAGAAAACGACTCTGTATTCCTGCAAAAATATGGACCAATCACTCCAAAACAAACAGGAGCACTGACACCTCCACCTGCCAAACACACACATCAGCAAATGTAAAAACAAATCATCCAGCTCGATACCATGAAAAAAAAACAGGCTTTCATTCAGTCACAGAGGAGAACAACCACACACAAGACTCATTTCACACGTCGTCTCCCAGCTGTGAGGTCAGAAAGGCGCAATCTGCTAACGTGAGAAAAACTGATGAATGTGTCTGCCATGTTGTCACACACACACACACACACACACACAGGAACAAACACACACACATGCACGCACAAATCAGAATAAGTGGGTCAACACTGAGCGGTGAATATTCCTGCACACCCTGCCACGCGAGACCAGCTGTTTCCCCAACACGGAGCAGGAGTTTGCGTCTCCCTGAAGTGCCTTTGAGCAAAGCATTTAACCCTCAGCTGCAGAAAAGCTTTCAGAACATCACTGGTGATGACAGCGGAGTCACACCTTCGTACCTGTCACTATCAGAGCGAAGAGTTAACACATGTTTTGACCACAGACCGTAATAATAATGAGTGGACGTAACGACGTTCGGCTCAAACTGAAGCCTCCAGCAGATGCTCCGCCCCCTGGTGTCTGGCTGCAGTATAGGTCATAAGCCCCGCCCCCTGGTGTCTGGCTGCAGTATAGGTCATAAGCCCCGCCCCCTGGTGTCTGGCTGCAGTATAGGTCATAAGCCCCGCCCCCTGGTGTCTGGCTGCAGTATAGGTCATAAGCCCCGCCTCCCCATGTATTCCAGACATGAGCCGGGAAAACTTTAAAAAATTACGATACCTGGTAGAAACGTTTCTCTCATCCTTACTCTAAGGTGGTATGATGATGTCATCTGGCTGCATGGTGTTCAGGTGTTTTTTTTTCTGAGAAGTTAGTTTCTCATTAGTTATTGGACGTTAAAAACCGTGATATAAGTTTCGTTTTACGATAGTTGACAGCTGCCGTTCGTGAGTAGTTTTTATCGGGGATATAAGAAACTTCAGGAAAGAGCCAAAAGGAGACTAAACCTTCTGAAGAAGAAGAAATAAATATTTTTATTTCTCTTTTTTACTTGGCTCCACCGGAAATTCTCTACTGCGCAGACTCTGGCTGCANGCCCCGCCCCCTGGTGTCTGGCTGCAGTATAGGTCATAAGCCCCGCCCCCTGGTGTCTGGCTGCAGTATAGGTCATAAGCCCCGCCTCCCCATGTATTCCAGATATGAGCCGGGAAAACTTTAAAAAATTACGATACCTGGTAGAAACGTTTCTCTCATCCTTACTCTAAGGTGGTATGATGATGTCATCTGGCTGCATGGTGTTCAGGTGTTTTTTTTTCTGAGAAGTTAGTTTCTCATTAGTTATTGGACGTTAAAAACCGTGATATAAGTTTCGTTTTACGATAGTTGACAGCTGCCGTTAGTGAGTAGTTTTTATCGGGGATATAAGAAACTTCAGGAAAGAGCCAAAAGGAGACTAAACCTTCTGAAGAAGAAGAAATAAATATTTTTATTTCTCTTTTTTACTCTGCTCCACCGGAAGATTTTATACATTTCTTATTAATTGAACATGAGACAGGAATCCTTACAATTTCAAAATAAAAGCACAGATCCTCCATCATGACACGATGACTGACGGGTTTTTAATCTCATGTCCACCGCAGACTTAAAAATACACCACACTCCAGTTTGATGTCAGCGTTTAAGTGTGTGTGTGCTCACAGTGAACCTCAGAGTGTGTGTGTGTGTGTGTGTGTGTGTGTGTCATGAGTGTGAGCTGTGTGTAAACTGGCCAGACTATTACTATCGATCTGTGTGACCCACCTTTGGTATCGATCTGTGAAAACCCTCCTGTTAACCAGTTTTTCTCATTTCCTTCTAAAACACACACTCGAGCTCACACTCACTCACACACACACACACACACTTCAGAAAGAAACAGCTCAGTCACACACAGAAAACGAGCGCTGCAGCCGGACATCTCTACACTTCAAGCTCTTCACAGCTCAGGAATGGTTTATTTCTGTCATTTTATTAATCCATCTCTCATCCTCAGTTTGCATTTCTGCTCTTTTACAGAGTGAAAATGTCACAGGAGCTTAAACTTTGTCAGATCACACTCGCTCTGATGTGTGGAGTTTGATTTCAAAGGTTAGATAAGCTGACATGACGGTTTGTTATCATCACTTCATGTTTCAGGAAAGTTAATGAAGGTTTTCTGTGTTGATGTGAATACTGAAGCGGGAGAATTTGACCCAATCAGGTGAGAGCATGAACACCTGGAGACTCCTGACCTGGAGGAGTAGATCTTTCAAATCTTCCCCATTAAAGTTACTGAGATTTTTTTTTATCCCTTAATCATCTGTGGATGAAGAGCAGGAGGTCAGAGTTACCAGGGACAGAGGAAAAGTGAATGAGGAAGCAGGAAACAGCACAAAGAGCATCATCTGTGCTGCAGATGGGAAACAAACAAACATAAAAAAATGTTCTTTTCTGAAATGAGTCCCCTTCATCATCATCATCATAAAGAGACACGGCAAAGGGAATCACTGGAGTCTGACACAAACATCACATCGGTTCAGCCCATTTCACACATTTAGTCCACACACTCCCCCCTGAGGTGCCAAACACACACACACACACATACAGGAGCACAGGAACCCATGTGTTCAGTGTCCTGAATGTGTAATGGCCCTGCATCATCATAAAACACTCAAACACACCCATATAATCAACTTATATATTCATGTGCTTTCTCAGTCCTGTGACGTTTTAACCTTCTCTTTAAAAACTGTATCACAGTCGTCACATACTCAAGAATTCTGCTAAAAACAAGCCTGAGGTTAAATTTTATGACCTCGAATAAAAGAAAACGAAGATGGCAACACCAAAAATCCAAAAAAATCCCAAACTACAATCCAAGCAAGTCATCGTGTCTTATTTTGGTGACACTTTACTTTACAGGTCTGTTAGGTTATAATTAGACTAACTTTTATTCTCATTTTGTAGAAATTAGCCTCAAATTTCTTGACAACTGGGTGAAAATGAGCACGTCACTTCTTTAGAATAATGTCCAAATTTAATCGTAAACCACTAAAAGTGTAGTTATAAAGGTGTATCATTCATCTATAATTTGCATGTGATCTCAATTAATATCAACAAACTTGGAAAAACTACATTGAAATAATGGACAATTACCAACTGCTTATGGGAAATTGAATACATTTAATTACTTTAGGATTTCTGAGATAATAATTATGACACAAAACTATGGAGCTGACTCCATATTACTCACAATGTATTTAAGAAATTTATTTATCACATTGATGTTGGGGTTATTCTTCAAACATTTTGTTGTGAAATGTGATTAAACGTGAAATAAATTATTTGCTAGTTGTCACCAACTTACTTTGAAATTTGGAGGATATTTAAAAACAATTGGGAAAAACAGTTACTTACCAATTGTGACCTACTTATAATAGAAATTGGACATNTCCAAACTCTTTTTTTATTTAATTTTTTGGTAAAGATACAGATACATCTTGTAAAAATAGGCATTATATAAAATCGATACACATAGTGTTAAATACATAAATAAATAATAGTCAAAGTACCAAATAAAACAAAATAAAAGCAGTAATAGTAGTAATAATAATGATAATTAATAATTATAATAACAATAATAGCAAGAATAATAGAAATAACAATAGATTTATATTAATAACAGTAATGATAATGATAAGAATAATAGTAGTAATAATAATAGTAACATTAATAATAATAATAGTGCCAGTAATATGGAAATAGGAAAAAAAGAAAAAGTATATATCTGCCAAATTTACCATTAAAAAAGGTTAAGAGTAATAGAACAAAACAGGGAGTACTTTTAAAGAAGTAAAAAAAAAAGGGGGGGTCTTATTATTACCCAACTAAGATAAATTTGCAGACCTGTAAAGCAATTTTTTTCTTTTTTTTGTAAAAATTGGACTATTATTTTTGATATGAGCCAAATTCACATGGAAAGTCCAAGAACATGTTTTATTTAAAGTGTTTTAAAGACAAAGTGAGGTCTGAAATGCTTGTAATAAGTCAAAAATCTGCCATGGGGTAAGAAAAAAGTTTCTCTTATTGTGAAATCCCTTATTTCAAGAAACTTGACGAGCAAATTTTTCTGTAAGTTGAACTACAGACGACATAAACCAACTCACCTTGCCTATGTCAATAAATATAACAATGTTATTTGTACAAAATATCTTTTTACGCAGACGATGCCAGGTTTTATATTTATGACTAAAGCTGAGCAAGTGTGATTTAAGAAATCAGAAAATTCTTCGTTTCTTTTCCTTTTTGCAGAGATTTATACAATATATTTTCAAACTGAGACTCTAACATTTGCTGTCCTTATGGAAATGATGCATCTCATTAGATCTGTTTTGTATTTGAATCAGAAGAGTTTCTTTATAAACAAGAGACACATTTCAGTACTAAAGAAGGTCGTTTTTAAACCTGAATATTAACAAACTGAGCAAATTTTCTAAATACTGACCAATACAGCTGCAGAAATCTAATTTATTTTGCAGCTACTGTTAAACCTCACTTCTTCTCTATTGTTCTTCTCTCTGCCTCTTGCAGCTTTTCAGTGATGTAATAAAAAATGGTGAATCAATAATTGAAGAACCATTATCAGGGCAACGGGCAACACAACAGAAGAAACTCAGTCCTTCATTTGTCTGAACGTGAGGATGTGCTGTCTGCTCCCTGTTGCATCTTTCACCCTCTTTCCTCTCCTCCACAGCTCTCTCCATCTGCCCCTTCCTTAAAACCCATTTATAATCCATCCCTCGTCCCCCGTCCTCCCCCCGCGGGGGCAGGTAAACACAGGCCCCCGCCATTAGAGTGAAATTTACTTTCAATATGAGCCCAAAGAAAAAGCTTTTAAAGCATCAGAATCTAATTCATTTACCCCTGTTACAGCAAATGGAGCAGGTGTCTGAATGTGTGTGTGTGTGTGTGTGTGTGTGAGCTGGGGGGGATGTTGTCACTCCTCACAAACCTCTTAAATAGCCTCCATGATGTTGTTTCATTGGTTTACATCGCGGTTGGCTGACTCTCTTCATCTACACGAATCACTTAAGATAAATTTTGACACTTTGCTGAAACGTGGCCGTTAAGAAAAAAAAAACAGAAAACACAATCTCGTGACTATAATTCTGCTCCCTGACTCCTCTTTAATATCCAACACTGACAGGGTGAAGGTTTGATTCCCTCCATAACTCAATATCCAACGAGGGTTACCACCTTCCACGTAGAAACAGAAAGAACATCCACAGCATTTCTACAATTTCTACTTTTTCATTTAGCAGACGCTTTTGTCCAAAGCCACGTCCAAACTCTGCAGGGGGTCTGAGCACGTTGTCATTGTTTTAATCGCATGTTTGCAAAAGTTTGAAGATCTTAATCACAAAGTTTTTCAGAAAATATCTGCAAATGTATAAGTGCGTAAAAGCAGATACAACAACTAGAGACACACAACCTGAATAAATGTGTGCAAGCTCATTAAAATAGCATTAATTAAAGGTGGGGTCTATGAGAATTTCTGTTACCGTTTGTAAACACAACATCCAAATTGGACTCCTCCTCGTCTGTGGATTGTCTCCAATGGGGTGAAGAAGTTCAGGTAAAAAAATATTGATCACAAATTTATGTGTACGTACTGTTTGTGAATGAGGCCCATTGTTTCAATCACATTTTTGTATAAGCTTGTAGAACTTAATCACAAAGTTTCCACAAAATATCTCCAAACAAAAGCGTGTAAAAGCAGATACAACGATTAGGGACACAACTCAACCAGGAATTAGCACCATATCGGTCCAAATGTGAAAAATTCCCACCTCTAATCACCAAATCTACTCTCTGATTGAGTTTGCTGCTCGAGATGATGCAAAATCAGAAACATAACTCCTGTGTTTCTTTTGCAGATGGAGCCATTTCCACATGAGAACGACCAAACTGCATAATAAAAATCAGAAAAAACAAATTGGTATTAAACTTGACTGACATTTAAAACTCACTCTGCCTGCACAGACTCTGAGTGAATTAAATATCTGCTCTCAGTAGTGGTATGGAAATAGATATAAACCATTAAAAACATGTTTTAAGTACACGATAAAAAACAACCAGGCACAGATCAAGTATTTCTTCACAGAGACTTTTTTCAGGACCGAGACTTATTTTTGGAGGTGTTTGTGTGTCAGACTCAATATGTCATGTAAGTGTCATAAACGTACATTAGACGTATAGATAACTTCCTGTAGTCTATAAAGGACGTGGGACTTCACCTTTTTTTTTGTCTTTGAGTCGAGGTTTGAAAGATGTTTTGTTAGGGCAAGACTCCAACTCTGTACTTTGCAGTTTGTGCAACAAAGCGGAGAGAAGCGCACACTAAATCCGAGAAATTATCTAGTTAATGTAGGTGTCTGAAAGACAAGTTTGTACTGCCGTTGCGTTCTACAAGTGTGTCACACTACACGAGTTTACCGAGGGACCCCAGAGACGAGTTTCGCACGTCGAAAAACCGACACATCGAGAATTTAGAGAGAAAGTAAGAGGAATAGCCGACCAAACACAAAAAAAAAAACAAAAAAAAATCTGGATTAAGACGTCTGCGGCGCTCGGAGCGAGGATCTCTCCGCGGCGCTCTCAGCTTCTAAGAGCTCACTTTACATTTGTAATTTGGACGTGGTTTTTGAAAGGCAGCCACAGAGATGTGACGTGATGATGCTGCGTGTCCACATGTGGCCTGGAAACGTCCATCATCAGCTGCTCTCACTCTTTTCTCTCAGAGTTTTATTCTTCTGTCACTTTTTCTTTCACACAACTCTTCTCCTCAGTGTCTGTAAAACATTTCTTTACTCATGTGCAGAACAGAAAGAGTTTGGAAAAGAAGAGTTTCTGCTTCTTAGCTACAAATCAGAACATGGACATTCATTTCTGCTGAGTCTCAGTTTCACTGTGAACAGTTACAAAAGCAGCTGAGACTGAACTGCCTGTTGGACTAAAGATGAAAAAAAGAAAGGAGGAGTAGGAGGAGGAGAACTAAACCTCCTGCTGTTGCCCCCCAAACAGACTATTCCTCCTGCTTACACCTGATTGGTCGATACTGGTACAAAAAGGAAACAAAAACACTTTCTGTACAAGATCTGGACGCAGAGATTTTTTGATGAAAATAGAAAGAAAGAAAGAATCTAAGAAAGAAAGGAACAATGATAAAACAAATGAAAAAAGTAATGAAAGAACAAAACTAAACAAAACTAAACTAAACAAAATAAAAGGGAGAGTAAAAGAAAGAAAGAAGTCAGAAAATGATTAAAGAAGGAACCAATGAAAAAAGGAAAGAATGAAACTTAAAGAACTGACAAGAGGGAGAATGAAAGAACAAAAGAAAGAAAAAAGAACAGAGGAAGAAAAGAAACAGAGGGGAGAACAAAAAAGGAATGAAAGAACAAACATAGAAAGAAGAAAAGAAATAAAAAATTAATAAATGAAAGAAAGAAAAAGAGGAAGGACGAAAGAACAAAAGTAAGAAAGACACGACGAAAATGAAAGATGAACAAAAAGAAGAAAGAAAGAAAGAACAAAAAGAGAAATGAAAGAACGAAAGGAAGAAGTAAGGGAAAAGAAGAATGAAACAAAGCAAGAAAAAGGAAGAAAGAACAAAAAGAACAGTGAAAGAATGAAAGAAAAAAAGAATGAAAGAAAGAACGAAAGGAACAGTGAAAGAATGAAAGAAAAAAAGAACAAAAAGAGGAATGAAAGAACAAACATAGAAAGAAGAAAAGAAATAAAAAATGAATGAATGAAAAAAAAAAGAGGAGGGACGAAAGAACAAAAGTAAGAAAGATAGAATGAAAGGAAGAAAAAGAAAGGAAAGAAGAACAAAAAGAAGAATAAAAGAATGAAAGGAAAAACTAAGGGAAAAGAAGAATAAAACAAAGCAAGAAAAAGAAAGAAAGAACAAAAAGAACAGTGAAAGAATGAAAGAAGGAAAGACAGAACAAAAAGAGGAAGGACGGAAGAACAAAAGAAAGAAGAAAAAGAACAGTGAAAGAAGAAAGAACGAAAAGAAAGAACAAAAAGAACAGTGAAAGAATGAAAGAACGAAAAGAAAGAACAAAGAGGAATGAAGGAACAAGGGAAATAACTAAAAGAACAGTAAAAGAAGAAAGAATGAAAAGAAAGAACTAAAAGAACAGTGAAAGAAAGAAAGGAAGAGCAAATAGAAGAACAAAAGAACAAAAGGAAGAACAAAGGAAAAAAAGAATGAAACAAAGTAAGAAAAAGAAAGAAAGAACAAAAAGAACAGTGAAAGAATGAAAGTAAGAAAGTAACAAACAGAGGAGGGAAAGATAGAAGGAGCGAGAGGTTGTAGAGATCTGAGACTTTTAAAATCAGGAACCTCTGCTTTCACTCTCAGTACTGTTATTTTTCTCTGTTGTCACCTGATTGGTCGATGCTTGAACCACAAACGTAAACAAAAACACTTCATGATTGAGTTTCCAGACGTACAGACTCCACAAAAAAATCTATACACATCTGACCAACAATTTCTGAACCGTGTCACTAACCAAACTGGTTCCTCCATCATCCAGGGGGCGACGACGAGGTCAGTGACAGCTTTAGGTCCACATTTACCAGCTCAATCTGTCCAAGTTTCTACCTCTCACATCTAAACAGGTGAATAAAACCAAACATTAAAAAGTCTGACTCTGATGTTTGAGTAGTTTGTAGCATTTAGTGAAAGTTTAAAGCAGAACTTTGGCTGTAGAAGCTGATTGGAGATGTTTTCAGACTGACGCCAAAATTTGCAACATCATAACTTTGATTAAATAAAACCTGTTTCAGTGGGATCCTGAATTTTCCTAAATGTATGTAGATTTTATCCCAACATTGTTTTATCATTAGAACTTCAAAACATAAAAGAGATATAGAGTTAAAGCAGTCAGATCGACTCCACACTTTTTACAAGGAGTTTTATTTCACTATTTGCTTTATTTCCAGCTCTTTTTCCAGCTCTATTGTTTGAGTAGTTTTTTGATACAAACATAGCTGCACTAAAAACCCAAATTTACTCTGATTTCTTTTGTTGATTATCGAGCACTTTAATCGTTCTCTTTCTTCTCCTCCTTTGAAACTTTCATTTCTATCTTCTTCAGTTTTCAGGTGATGCTTCACTTTCATTTTCATTCTTCCATCCATCACCTTCTCGTCCTTTTAACCCTTTTGTTTCTTCACACAGAGCGACGCCACGGGCCTGAACACACACACACACACACACACACACACACACACACTCACTGATGGATGAGACGCCCGAGGCCGAGCCAAACACACGACGACCTCCCATCCATTGTCTCCAGTGTCAGCAGTCACATGCTCGCTCTTCGATCTCCTATAGGTCAACCCACCTATGACCTGCGCAGCAAGGGCTTTTGGGATTTAGAGTTCCCAGGGGTGGAAACCAGCTCAGGGATTTACTGTATTAGTTTCAGTGTGTGTGAGTGTGTGTGTGAGTGTGTGTGTGACTTATAGGCTCCTGATTGATTAACCGTCTCTGAGGAAACAGAGAGGTTTTTCCCCAAAGGCCTGATCAATAACGCCAATCTCCCTGTCTTTAGCGGCTTATTAGGGAAGGATTATTGCAGCTTCACAAAGGCCTGCAGGCGTGTGTGTGTGTGTGTGTGTGTGTGTGTGTGTGTGTGTGTGTGTGTGACACTTCATCCATTCATTCCTTATTTAACAGCAGGAAACTCAATGAACAGCCTCACGCTTTGAATACAGATCAGAAACGCCTGAAATTCATAAGAGTTTCTGGTTTAAATCCTTCACACTAATATTTATCGAAACAAAGTCACAGAACAATATTGAATCAACTTTTTGCTCCAAATGATTTCATAAGGTTTTAAACATTTTAAAATGTCAATCCAGTTGTTTTTTTTTTCTTCCAACAACTGTAAAACAGACGGCGACTGCTGCGACAAAATCTGCTTCGTCAAACGTTCCCCGTCACATCACATCCAACAAAAGTTATTGTTTTTATTCCTGTCAGGCTCAGATTGTTACTCGAAGGATCCCTGCTGAGAAAGACTTCATTGATGGTTTATTTCGAGCAGAAACAGATGTTACATTAGTCTCTTCAAAGCCAACAGAACGTGAGAGTTTCTGCTCGATCTCTAACTTTAACGACCATCTTTGTACACACTAGTTCCAAACCAGCTTCATTTTGCTGGACGATAAATTGTCTCAGAAATTATCGCAATAAACGATAATATTGCCGTATGATACCATTTTCAACTAATATAGTAATAATGGTATAATAATGCAGTCATTTGGCTTGAATATTATGATTTCTCCTGTAAATCACGAAATGAAACATTCAATTCAACCCTCAAATTAATAAAATGACGCCAGTATAATGATTCAAGCAAAACTTTCAGTCAGATTTCTAACATTTGCTGCCCAAAAGGGAAAAATCAAACTCAAAGTCTAACCAACTTTTATTCCAAACCACACTTTACATAGTTACATATTTCTAAATCCAGTATAATATTTAATTCAGATGTATTCATATCACATGACTGTCTCTGAAATTTTTCTGAAATTACAGCCATGAAGACCAAATAAAATTTGAAAACAGCATGAACTTAAGCTGTGGATGACTTCATCTAACTTTATTTTTCATAAATTACCTGGATATTATTATATATTGTTGGTGCTGAAAGGACTCTGTTACTGACTTCTGTCTCTGAGCCTGGGCTCTCCCTGAAGTTTTGTGGTGTCATGTTAGTTTTACAGCATGCTCTTATTTTGTAGGACACATAACAGGAAGGTAGCCGAGCAAGAATAGAAAGAGATGTATGAATGCTCCGTCTCTGGCATTCCTTAACGTGCAACACAACAAACTTGAGGATTCCCCCCCACCCTCTGTTTACTTTGCAGCTCAGAGTTTCATTCTGGGTCTGTTATTAGATCTTTAAATGTTTGTGAACCTGCAGTATTTTGGTATTCAGCTGTAGATAACACCAAATGAAGCTCATACAGAGAATCAGGCGAGGCTCACACAGGCATCAAAGCCCAAATATAAAACTACTCTTGATTAAACAAGCCCAAAAATTCACAACCTGCTACTGATGAGATGTTCAAGTACTTTTTTCCCTCGTCCCTCAATACAAAAACACTCATGTGCAGGAGGGTTTTTCTGGATGGGCGGGGGAATGAGCTGCTGCTGTGAGAAGAACCAGCAGAGAGTGAAAGAAACGCAACAAGGAAGAGAATTACAAACTTACCGCTCAAAACATCCTTAGGAGTCAGTCACGACAGGTACAGAAAAGTTAACTCGTTACCCAGTGTCTGGTAAATAAAAAAATTATCGAGCCCAGCAAAGTTACCGAGCTCATTTTTAGTTATCGTGCAATTAATTGAGAATTGAGAAACTTTCTCTTGAACACATAATAAAGTCTTCACTGCAAAAACTGAAATCTAGGCAAGTCATTATGCCTTAATTTAAGTAATTTTTTTCTTATTATTCTAGTTTTAAGCCACATTCACTAGACCAGGTCATAAAAATGTCTCATTTCAAGTTATTGAAGGACAAAAATGAGGTCTGAAATGCTTGTAAAAAGTAAAAAAAAATCAGCCAATGGGATAAGATAAAAGACTCTTGTTTTAAGACATCTTTCTAATTTCAAGTAACTTCCCGGGTGAATTCGTCTAATCCCATTGGCAGATTTTTTTTGACTTGTTACAAGCAATTTACACCTCATTTTTGTCTTAAAAAAACTTGAAATAAGACATTTTGATGACCTGGTCTGGTGAATGTGGCTCAAATTAAGAACAATAAGACAATTTTTACTACAAATAAGACAGAATGACTTGCTTAGATTTCCGTTTTTGCAGTGTTGTGACCTCTTATTTTTCCCACCATGTGACCTTAGGGGCTTCGTAAAAGCTCATAATGATGCAAGAGTTTCTAAAAGCATCATCGCTTTGACAGTAAACTCTCCTGTCACTCAGAAAGCATCAACCTGACAAAGTTAACAGCAGAGTCGAAGATGTGTTTTGATTTTATTTGTGGTGATTAAAGACATTAATGTGTGTGATAAGAAAACCTCCAGGAGTCTGAATTGTCTCACCTCCGCCCTGAATCAGCAGCGAGCTCATCTTTATGCTCCTCACAGTAAAAAAAAGTTAATTTGGCCTTTTCATGAAAGTTTTGGGAGCAGCTGAAGTTCAGTGGTATTTCCCTTTAATGAAGTGGCGCCCGCGGGGCTGAGGCGTTGCTCAGTGTAGCGTGTTTGGATCAGCGGTGTGAATGTGATGGCTGTAATTATATGAACTTTCCCTGCGTCTCCAGAGTCCACAGATAATTATCATTGGATAATGATGAGTGTGGAGTGAAATGCTAAACCTCTGTGTGACCAAGGGAGGGGGGGGGGCTCAAACCTGCACCCCTCCTAACGTCCAGCAGGGGGCGTCGCTAATGGATGGAACTATATCAGATTTTCATCATCTCCTCCTCCTCAGTAAACATGCTCTACCTGAAGTTCATGTGTTCACAAATAATCTGATTTAGTCTTACACAGAGTAAGTTTTCATTAATTCTATCATTCTTTTCCTGTCGTCTGTTGTTTTGTTTTTATCGATCTGAATCAGTTATTTTTCTCTGATGATGTTGTTTCATTTTCATTCTGCTGTTTCGTTCCTTTTCTGTTGGTCTGATACAGTTCTAAAGTTTTAATCTCATTCTGACTAATTGTTCTCATTCCAACATATTGGTCTCAAAGTGACTATTTGTTCTCATTCTGACACTTTTTCACATCCATTTCTTTTCTTGCTCTGTGAGTCTGATGTTTTGTTTTCATTCAATTCTTTCGTTCCTTTTCTGTTGGTCTGACCCTACTCTCTTGAGATGTTGTCATTTATTTTTGTCAGTTATACTGTGATCATTCCACAAGTTTATTCTCATTCTCATGGTTTGTTCTCATTCTATTACGTTTGCTCTCATTCTAATGATTTGTTCTCATTCTCTTGGGGGTTTTTTTCTCATCCCATTAGTTTGTTCTCATTATCATGATTTGCTCTCATCCTATTAATTTGTTCTCGTTATAATGATTTGTTTTCATTCTAGAAGTTAGTTCTGATTCTCATGGTTTGTTCTCATTGTATTGGTTCGTTCTAATTCTCTTGTTTTTTTTCTCATTCTATTAGTTTGTTCTCATTCTATAAGTTTGTTCTCATTTTCATGATTTGTTCTCATTTTAATCAGTTTGTTCTCATTTTAATCAGTTTGTTCTCATTTTATCAGTTTGTTCTCATTCTCGTGGTTTGTTCTCATTCTATAAGTTCGTTCTCATTCAAGTAGTTTGTTCTTATTCTATAAGTTTGTTCTTATTCTCATGGTTCATTTTCAGTCTCATGGTTTGTTCTCAGTCTCATGGTTCTTTCTCTTTTTATTAGTTTGCTTTTATTCAAGTAGTTTGTTCTCATCCAATAAGTTTGTTCTCATAGTCATGGTTTGTTCTCATTCAAGTAGTTTGTTCTCATTCTATAAGTTTGTTCTAATTCTCATGGTTCATTTTCAGTCTCATGGTTTGTTCTTATCTCATGGTTTGTTCTTATCTCATGGTTTGTTCCCTTTTTATAAGTTTGTTCTCATTCTAGTAGTTTGTTCTTATTCTATAAGTTAGTTCTAATTCTCATGGTTCATTTTCAGTCTCATGATTTGTTCTCATCATATAAGTTTGTGCTCATTCTCATGGTTTGCTCTCATGGTTTGTTCTCATTCTATTCGTATGTTTTCATTCCATTTTAGTTCATCTTTTGATCAGTTTAAATGTATTGTTTTTTACTCATACTGTTGGTCTGTTCTCATTTTCTTTCTGTGTCCTTATTAAACTGAAATGATGATATTCTATCGTTGTTTTCCTGTCTTTTTTTCTCCAATGACATTTTCTTGCTGTGGTTCGATTTAGTTATCTTTAATTCACTCTTCAGCTTCAATCTCATTATATTTCTCATGTGACCATAATGTGACTGAAACAACAGAATGTAATCAGAATGTTTGGATGAAACCGAAGCAGTGATGTCATTCTGTTCTCATGATGTCATCCTGTTTCTCATGATGTCATCCTGTTTCTCATGATGTCATCCTGTTTCTCATGATGTCATTCTGTTTCTCATGATGTCATCCTGTTTTCTCATGATGTCATTCTGTTTCTCATGATGTCATCCTGTTTCTCGTGATGTCATTCTGTTTCTCATGATGTCATTCTGTTTTCTCATGATGTCATTCTGTTTCTCATGATGTCATCCTGTTTCTCATGATGTCATCCTGTTTCTCATGATGTCATTCTGTTTCTCATGATGTCATCCTGTTTCTCATGATGTCATCCTGTTTCTCATGATGTCATCCTGTTTCTCATGATGTCATTCTGTTTCTCATGATGTCAGTCTGTTTTCTCATGATGTCATTCTGTTTCTCATGATGTCATTCTGTTTCTCATGATGTCATCCTGTTTCTCATGATGTCATTCTGTTTTCTCATGATGTCATCCTGTTTCTCATGATGTCATCCTGTTTCTCATGATGTCATTCTTTGTTCTGTGTCAGACTGTGTGTGTGAGAACATGTCGTGAACACACTCTTTCCTGTGTCCCTGCTCTCTCCGGCTTATTGCTTGCATGTGTAATCAGGTTATGGTGTGTGTAGGAATGTGTGAGCACAGACGTGTGTGTCTGTACGCCTCTGTGAGTGTGTGTACGAGTGTGTGTGTGTAGGAGTGTGTGTTCGCTAAGTGATAGATGACTCCTGGGCAGTGTAAAGTGAACGTGAAAAATGGCAATAAAGTTTAATATTGTTCCCTGCAACACAGATTTATGACACTGAAATTAAACATCCGCTTCTCATTGGGACACTGATTTACAAACACGCACATACACACACACACACACTCAACACACACACATTAAAGTGCATGCAGACTGACACTGCTCCACACACACAAACTTTAAATATAGGAACAAAGAAGTGTCCTGCACGTTGGAGGATACGCCCTACATGCACGGATGACTCCTACACTCTCATAAATTAATGCACAAAAGCACAACGGTGCACACACACACACACACACACCCTCGCTCTCTGTCTTTTACACACACACACATAGACGGAGCTATTTGGTTTCCATATATCAGCGGGTTTACGACCGCTCTCCACTATTCCCTGATCTCCTCCCTGTAGCACTGAACCTGCGGGTAATTGGCTTTTTAATGACTTCTGCATTTCCTCACATTTCCCATCTCGGTTATTTGCCTTCTCAAGCCTCATTTGAGGAGTCGCACTGAGAGGGGGAGGGGGGCAACAGGTGAGGGGGTGGACAGGTGAGGAAGGAGACAAAACAACAGAGGAGACTGGGGAAAAAAAAAAAGCTGCAGAGAGTAGTTTTCTGTGTGCGATATTATCATAATAAGACTCATCAGGTTATAAAAGCAAAACTGGAAATATAGATTCACTTGTTCTGAGAGTAAATTGGTTTGAAATGATTCAATAACAGCAAAGTAAACACGTCTGCGGAATAAATAACGATGCTTCATGAGGATGATCACATTGATAAATGAGGTTATTTCATCACAACAGTCTGAAAAGGAAACTCTAAAATTAAGTTATGAGACGTCAAAACTGATATTTCTCTTACAACACAAGCACAGTCTTCATTTTGTTGTAATGGTTTATTATGTTGCTTATCTGCTCAGGTGATTTTTTCCTAATCCCACACTGTGCCCCCCTACAGGAGCTGAGTTTGGGATTTGCTTTTTTTCCCCTCTTCCTCCCTTTTGTACTCCTTTTTTCATCTAATAAAACAGGGCGCTTTTCTCCCACTCCTGTCCTCCCTCTGTTATATGTCATTGTCTTTTTA
This sequence comes from Thalassoma bifasciatum, assembly GCA_008086565.1. Lineage (NCBI taxonomy): Eukaryota > Metazoa > Chordata > Actinopteri > Labriformes > Labridae > Thalassoma > Thalassoma bifasciatum. Next base: position 142,523 of record RPOG01000579.1, on the reverse strand, counting down.
TGTTTCTTGGACGGGATGAAACTGAAATGTAATTTCATTGCTCTGAAACAAGTGCAATGATAAATAAAACATCTTGTGCCTTGTAAAATTCAGAGGATGTTCCCAAACATAGCCCTGGAAATGTTTATAAAGTTACATCTTCAACTGTCTAAACTCTAGTATGTAATCCTATAAGTAGGATCTTAATTATTTGCAACAACATTAAAAAAGGTTCAAAAGATGAAGAAATATCCACATCCTGCTGCAAATTCATGCATCAAAATGTTTAGTTCCCGAACAGATGTAACATTCAGGCTGATTTAAAAGTTCCCCTGGCTACCAGAACGTCATTTTCCTAAATGATCAGTGTTTTCACCAGCTACATAAGAACCATAATAAAATCTCTCTAAATATCTTAGTTTGTATCAAATTTGAAAAAATATTTTCACCTGTAGGCCGCCATTGTTGTTTACAATAACGTCTGGGTAGTGAGGTCATATGGTTGCACCGGGCTGGATCTCATACAGGATCATATAAGTCCTGGAGCGGACTTCAGTGGTTTCCAGAGGAAGTTTTGTGGGTTTGTGTTGGAAAATAGTCGGCACAGCATTTGGCTTTAGTCTCCGTTTATAATGACCCACACCTGTCAGCTCTTTCATCAGCATGGGCCGGCTAAATGCAGCAAATGCTTCTGGGGAGAAGTGGCCAGAACATAGCCGCGGCTCCATGGGAAGTTGTTTACGCCCACAAGCCATTTCCCACAACTTCCTTCTTTTCTTGTCTTTTGGGAAGCTGTGCAGACTAACATCAGTCTCCTTGTTTCCTTTGGACTGAAAAGTTCACCCAAAAGCAGCCACATGTGGCATTATTATGTTTTTTTCCCTCCTCAAACCTTGTGACTTACGGTGACTAGTAGTGAGGAAACGGCCAAATCCAGATGCACCAAGCAACCAATCTATGTCATCAACCCAGAATGCATTGCTGCAGTAAAACAATGGCTGCGCCCGAAGGATAGAAACTGTGTTTTAAACTGTATTTTTTTAAAGAAAAAACAATTTGTTATGTCTTTAACAACAAATTCTAGTTTGAGACAAACATTTTAGCAGATTCATGCCTGTTAGTCCTTACAGTCGGGTTCCCTCTAAGAAGTATCATCCACTGTCATCGTCTTCATCTTCATCAGTTTGTTTATCTGACATGACCTTAGCGTGTTACACCAGCATCTCTTCACGTGTTTTTAACTCAAAGTCAAACACGTCGACACGCCTTTACTCACACCTGCCTCCACTGAAGCAATGAGTTATGTGTACATTTGCCTTCCAGCTGCTGTTTTATGGGAACGTGAGCAGAATACTGAAGAGGGGTTTGAGAATTCAGCTTCAGACAAACAAGGAGACAGTCACAGAGAAAGAGAGAGAGAGAGAGAGAGAGAGAGACAGAGAGAGAGAAAGAGAGAGAGAGAGAGAGAGAGCTCCCTGGCTGAGGAGAAGAGACGAGCTTTGAAGTAACTTCTCTGCAGGTGTGTCAGACTTTCAAACTCCACTTTTATTCTCTCCTGCGTCTGTTTGTCACACGAAAACTCAGAAACCATGAGAGTGCATCTTCTTTTGACGTATTTTAACAAACAGAATCCATAAGAATAAAAAAACATCTCGACTTCCTGCAGCTTTTTGAGTTTGCAGCGTGGTAAAAAAAGAGAGTAAACGTCCTCCAGGTAATGAGCCTCTCTCTCTGTCCTGCAGACTCTCACACACTGACACGCTCACAGGCACATTAAATATTAATATCCCATTATTATGAATCCAGTAAGCTGTCTGTGCTAATATAAAATAACTGGGATGCAAACAGCTGGAATTTTCTCACTGATATGAAAGAAATTAGAGATTATGCTTTTAAATGGGGCTTTTATTTTGAAATAAACTGCATTTAAACAAGTGTTTTCATGATATTTATCTCTTGATTTGTTGAAAACATCTTATTTCACTTCTAAGTCATCAATATTTGTCATTTAGATCTTAAAGTTTTGCAAACTTGTGTCTTCAGCTGTCATTTTTTGCACTTACTTTCATATTTTAGATCGATTTTGTGATGTTTAGGTCAAAAGATTGTCGGAAAAGCTTCAAATAAGAACAGTTAAGTTGAGTCAGGGGGTGAAAAATGTGATTTAGAAACTATAAAATTGAGAAAATCTGATGTTTCAATCAAACTTCTTAACTCAAAGACCAGCAGGGTCCTGATAAAGTTCTGGTTCTAAATGAAAATGGGGCATTTTGCACCACAAATGGTTCCAGAGATTAGGTTACCAGTATCCTGGTGCCAATATTGAGGTGAGAAAAAGTGAATCAAATGTTCAGAAACACAAACGAAATCAAACGAGACTGAATCAGAGTCACTTTCTTCTTCCTCTGCTTCCTGTTCCTGCGTCTGCATCCATCTTTAAACATGATTAATCTGCTGCATGAGGTTCAGACGTCTCCGTTCTGTTTTTATTTTCCTCCCACCGTGCATTACCTAGTGTTGAGTAATTTCCGAGGCGTTTAGTCGGCGCTGCGTTCATGAAAAGATGCATTTCATAAAGTTGAGTCATCTGCAGGTTTCTGTTTACAGACTGGGAGCTTGTTATTGATGAAACATCTGCGCTTATGAAATATAGACAGAAAACAAATGTTCCGATGTTTCTGCAAGCAGACAGACACACAGACACACAGGCAGGCAGACAGACAGAGACACAGACACACAGACAGACACACAGACAGACAGACAGACACACTGACAGACAGGCAGGCAGGCAGAGACAGGAACCGAGGAGCTGCAAACTAAACCAGACCATCAGAGCTTTGTTTGGTCGGTGAATCTTCAAACTGACTGACAACAAAGAGGAAAAAGAGAGATTTACTTCTGACAGGATGAAATCAGCAAAGAGGCAGCTCCTCACAGAAGCTAAAAACATGCATTGGTCCAGGCAAACACGGCCATTCGGTCAAATTCTTGCAGAAGTTGATGCAAAAAAATATTTAGGAAAGTTCACCTCAAGCAAACCAAACAAGGGGATTATGCTAGAAAACAAAAAACAAACCTGACACACTGAGACAAGGTGCTGGATAACATCGAGGTCAGCGTCTCCATCATTTTGTTGGTGTCTGTGTGACACCAGTGCACCGTGGGGGGGCAGTAAAAGCCTTTTTGGAGACAAAATTTATTCTTAAGTGTCCTCTTGGGAGCAAGAATGTACTGGAGTGTCCTCTTTGAAGTCAACGCACATCCTCAAATGCCCTTTTTTGGAGTAAAAACACGAGCTAAAGTATCTTCTGAGGAGCAAAATAATTGCTATAGAGCCACCTTTGTAGCCAAAACATGCTCAAGTGCCTTCTCAGGTGCCAAAAAACAGGCTAAATCATCCTCTTGGGAGCCAAAACATGTTCAAGTGATCAGCAGGAGCCAAAGAAAAACCGGACTACACTACCCTCTCAGGCTCCAAAACAAGGGGCCAAATTGTCCTCATAGGAGCCAAAACATGTGCACAAGTGCCCTCTTTATAATATCACAGGCCAAAGTTACCTCTTAGCAGCCAAAACATGCTCAAATGTTCTCTTGGGAGCTAAAACATGTGCTAAAGGTCCCTTTTTAGAGTAACATCACAAGCAAAAGTGTCCTCTTGGGAGCAAAATATGTGGAAGTGTCCTCTTTGAAGTCAAAGCACATCCTCAAATGCCATTTTTTGGAGTAAAAACACAAGCTGAAGTGTTCTCTGAGGAGCAAAATGCTTTCTATAGGGCCACCTTAGGAGTCAAAACATGCTCTAATGCCCTCTCAGGTGCCAAAAAACAGGCAGAATTGTCCATTTTGGAGCCAAAACATGCTCAAATGACCTCTAGGGAGCAAAACTCTGTGCCAAAGTGCCCTTTTAGAAGTAATATCACAAGCCAAAGTGTCCTCCCCTAGCAGCCAAAACACACTCAAATGAATTCTTTGGAGCCAATACATGAGTTAAAGGGCCATCTCAGGTACCAAATACAGGCTAAACTGTCCTCATTGGAGCTAAAACATGAGCTAAAAGTTCATTTTTGGAGACAAGATGTATAACAAACCATGCTACAGTGCCCTCCTGGTTGGAAAACCACACTTTTGTGGCTCTGTGGTCGATTAAAACATGATAAACTTCCCTCCTGTGGGACAAAAAAACCCACCCTACAGTGCACCCTTTGTAGAGATAAGGATTTCTGCTTCCCACTTCCAAAGGCGTCAACTGAGATTGCATCCTGCTCCGCTCCACGCCTGTGCCCAAAGTAGAGTTCTGATTCTAGTCCAGGTTTGGCTTCAGACTCATGATGTGAGTGAAACTGAAGCGAGACAGCTCCGCTCCTGCTAGAGTGCCCAGTCAGGTGGCAAAAAAAAGGCTTAATTGTCCACTTGGGAGCCAAAACATGAGCTAAAGTTCCCTTTTTGGAGATAAAATGAATAACAAATTGTCTTCTTAGGAGCCAAACCCACACTAAAGTTCACTCCGGGTTTGAAAACCACACTTATCTGACCCTGGGGCTGCCCATTCTTGAAAAAAATATCCTGCTCTGTGCTCGTTTTTAATTTCCCTCACTCTGCTCATTCAGTCTGTGCTCACACACTCCAGGTCAGGGGTATAAACTACTGATAATTGAACTTTGAAATAAACTACTATTCACTTTAAATCTTTGTTTTCCAAGCAACATGACAGCAACAACAAGGAGCTGGTCACGTGAAGCTGCTGTTACCGTTCAGGTTGGAGGAGTTTTTGGAACAAAAGTAATGAAAATGTTAAAAGCTTAAATCAACCCCAGGGTGGAAACTGAAACATCAGGGAGGAAAAAAAAAATCCCCAAAGTATCTAAGAGTCCAAACAAATCGTTTTTATCATCGTCATCAAATCAGCTGTTAGTGTTTGTTCACTCTTTATGTTTAAGACTCTTAAAATTTCACACAAATGCTCAAAAACACAACATGTATGTACATATTCAGACTCTTATCTGTGTCAGGCTGTTTATAAAAGATCCAAACACACAGCAGATTGAATAAAACACACTCGGTTACACACACACACACACACACACACACACACACACACACTCCAGGATTTATGGAGGGGAGCAGTAAATGCCCATTTTTAAGACCAAGCCACCATATAAAAACCTTGGATCTCAGAAGTAATAGCTCCCTGTAGGCCAGTGATAACTCTCTCTGTTTGTGTGTGTGTGTGTGTGTGTGTGTGTGTGTGTGTGTGTGTGTGTGTGTGTGTCTGAATGGGACAAACATTGAGAGAAAGGCAATAATGTCTGAAAATGACAACCTGAGAGAGAGAGACAGCGTCTGCTCTGAGCCGCTCGTGTGTTTCTTCTTCATTTGCAGTTAGAGGTGAGATTATACACACACACACACACACACAACACACACACACACCCTGCTGAGGCTGAGAGACCACTGAGCTTCAGAGGCCACCGTGGTGTGTGTACCTGTGTGTCCCTGTGTGTGTCAGCTCTGATGTGGTGTTATAAAAATAGCCGTAATACTCCGCGAGTGATTTTCTCCTGAAGGCTCACAGAGAGGAGAGAAGTTCTTATGGAGGAAATAAGGTGAGGACGTCTGAAGCAGAAGAAACTATTATCTGTCCTCAGAGCTCGTTTTGTGCTCACAGTTTGAAACACGCAGGAAAAAAACTCCAGAGACTGATGTAAGGAGCCTAAAGTCTTTTTCTGCGCTGGTTTCAAAATAATCTGTTTGATTCTACAGAAAATGTTCCCACATTAGAGTTAAAAACTGAGACATGACACCTCTGGGTTGATTCTGGCGCCCCCTTTGGACAAAGCTGGATTGCAGTGATTCCCAACTTGTGGGTCGCGGCCCCCTGGTGGGCCGTGAAGGTGTTGCAAGTGGGCCGCCAAATAATTTCCGAAATAGTAGGATTTCAGAGGAGTGTTATTACTTAAAGATGCAAGATACAAATAAATAAAGAAAGAAAGATACAAATAAACAGAAGAATGATTTAAATATTAAAACTCAGTTACAAACTCAAGTTAAAAAAAAAATCAAGATTGTGAGATAAAAAGTCAGAAAATTGTTTTAAATGTCAAGATTTGAGATAAGAAGTCGAAAATTATGAGAAAAGTTGGAATATTAAGTTACAAAAGTTCAAATTCTGAGATAAGTTGAACATTTGAGATAAAAACTAAAACATATGGATTAAAAAAATCCAAATTCAGAGATTAAAAGTTCAATCTCTGCAAAAAATATAATAATAATAAGTTGAAATTTTGAGTAAAAGTCAAAATAGTATGGTACAAAAGTGAAAAATTAGCTCAAGGTCCAAATTTTGGGACAAAGAGTCCAAATTTTGAGGTAGTAAGGCAAAAGTATGACATAAAAAGTAAACAATATTGTGGGCAAAAAGTCAAGACTTAAAATAAAAAGTCAAAGTTATGAGAAAAAAGTCATAAAGTTGTTATAAAAAAAAATCAAGACTTGAGATTAAAAGTCAAAATTATGAGATAAAAAGTCAGAAAACTGTTGTACAATATTTAATAATGAGATAAAAATTCAAAGTTATGAGAAAAGTTTGAACTATTGAGATACAAAAGGAAAAATTCTGAGATTAGTTGAAATTTTGTGGAAAAAAACTCAAACATGGAATTTAAATGTCAAAATTTTGAGATGAAAAAAATTACATTTAGATAAAATATTGAAATTTGGACTTTTACCTTAAAGTTTTAACTCTGAGTAGGCAAAAGAAAAAAATCAACAAAGCATATTTTTCATTTTTTTTTGTTAGACCTGACAGAAATGGGCTCCTTTGAGTTTTGTTTACATTATTTAAAGACACAAAAGAGGAAGAGAATCAGTCAGTCCAGGTTCATAAAGTCCATAGTTTGGATTCAGGAAGCTTCTCTTGAATCAGACACAACGATCGTCCCTGTTTCCTTCAGACATTTAGACGTTGAGACGTCTTTCTGCAGCTTTCATCCATCCATCCTTTCCTCTCTCCTCTTCCTCCTCCATCCTCTCCCTCTTGTCTCTCTCTGTCACTGACATCTCTATCGTCTCCACTCGGAGTGAAAAGGGGATTTTTACCGCTCAGGTTATGTATGGAGCTCCGTCTCTCTCTCTTTGAGGATGTTTAAGTCTGACTTCACTGTGAGGGAGAGTGACAGCTCTGTGCGTCTCTCGGAGCGACAGAATCACTCTTTCTCATCCTGACGGAGCCACTTCTTCAACATTAAAGAGGACTTTCACTCAGAGTTATTAAACCAGTGAGAGATTGTTTGAGACGATGCTTTCAGGGGTTTTTGCTCTGCAGAGATCAGCGCGTTGCATCAGTTTTTCATACCACAGATCTCTAAATCATCACTTTTTGGAGTCAGATCTGCAGATGGAGGAGCTGCTCTGGATGAATTTGTTTCCTCGAGGTTTGTTCCAGCTCACAGCCGACTGTTTCTGATCAACACATTTGCACAAGTGAACTTTGAATGTCCTTTACTCCTAAACACTTTGCACAATCAGAACAATTCCAACAGTTTCTAAATGCTGGGATGTAACTCTTTCAGCTGATATGTGGTTGTTCCACTAACTTCACTCCAGCATTTAAGGAAACTGGCAAATAAACACAGACCACAGAAATGGAAAAGGGCAGAGAAAACAGAGCAGAGTTTGTCCGAGGAGCAACTTCATGAGAGAAAAGGTGACGTTAGATGGTGGATTCACTGCAAAAACGGAAATCTAAGCAAGTCATTTAGTCTTATTTGTAGTAAAAATTGTCTTATTGTTCTTAATTTGAGCCACATTCACCAGACCAGGTCATAAAAATGTCTTATTTCAAGTTTTTTTAAGACAAAAATTAGGTGTAAATTGCTTGTAAAAAGTCAAAAAAAAATCTGATTTGAGGCTTGTATTGTTGCTAACCTTTGTAAAAAAAAAATGTACCATGCCTTGTTTGTTCTGTACAGTGTGTGTGAGTAGCCGAATACCTTTCTCTTCTACTTTCAGTTTCAGTTTTTGTCTCGTGATGAGGAGCAGCCATCCTCAAGCGACTTGTGTGCAAAGAGAAGGAGAAGCTGTGAGATGCTGGAGGATCTGGTGATGCTGTCAAAAACCTCTTTTATACATAAAACAAGAGGAAAAGTCTCATATATGTTATCATACATGTTTTTCAATGTTCAAATTTATAGTGTGTTACGGTGGCCCTGAGAGCTCACAGCACTGCAACTTAAGAAAACACATGCAAAAAGACAGAATAAGCAAATTATGGAAACATCTTCATCAATTTGATAACACATGCAGCAATTACAAAAACACGCTGCAAAGACCAGAACATCATGGAAGTGTTTCCAGAGGACACTTAAAAGTGACGCACAACTCTCTTTCTGTCAGTGGAGCTGGAAAACTTTTTGTCTCACTTTCCAACACCACTGACGGAAAGAGAATTTCAGTGTCTGGACATGTGCATCATTTTGTGTTGTCAAGTTGATGAAGACATTTTTATAATTGCTTATTTTGTCTTTTTGCATGTGTTTTTTTAAAGTTTCAAGGCTGTGAGCTCTCAGGGCCACCGTAGTTCATCTTTTAAAACTTGTTTGCTCCGTTTGATTGAAGTGTTTTTCTTCACTAAAACCTTAAAATTCCATTCTGTGTTTGTGTTTTTCTTCAGTTTAAACTTTTTTTCTCTCTTATAACATGCAGTAAATTGGAAATAAGTCATAGATATTGAGTGTTTCAAGTATTCCAGAAGAAGAAGTGGGCCAAAGCTCTTGCACTGCAAAAAAGGGAGTCTGAATATAAGATAAAAATACTAAATATGATGGAAAAATATTTTAAAACTAGTGAAATGATCTGTCCATGCAGCAAGATAATTTCACTTGACTAGAAATCTTGAATCAGACTGATAAATCTAAAAAGAAGAAGGCCTTGATAAGTATTCTCAGATCTTAAAACAAGAAGAAAATGATCATTTTTAGATTAAAATGCTTGAAAACAAACTTCCTAAAGAAGAATTTGAAGTGAAATATACTGAATATGAGCAACAGAATCTGATTTCATGCTTCTTATATTCTTATTTTTAGCAAATGGAATAAAACAATATCACTTTTTAAAGTCAAAACTACTTAGAATTAGAGAAGTATGATTAAGATAATTCTTGATTTTTGAGCCTGGGTTTGTAAAATTCTCAGCTGTTTGTTAAATAAACCGTGTCTTAAAAAGATGATTTTTTGTGTTATTCTTAAATCAAGCAACTTGAGGTGGAGCTAAATCTTGAAACAAGTTTTAATTTTATGAAATTACATGTGAGAAAACCAAAGTGACTTTTTTTAACAGTTATTCACTCATTTTAGGATTCTCAGACTAATTCAGACAAAATTGAAACGTTCATGATTTTTTGAGATTTAATAGTTTTAAATGCTAAAAATAAGTTAGAAAAACATTAAAACAAGATATTTTATTTAGCATGTCTTGAACTCTTAGGACACTTTTTGACTGTTTCCTTGTCGAAATAAGCAAAACAATCCAGGCTCAGGTGTTAAAGGGTTAAACACGACTTAACGTGAAGCAGTTTGGAGATTTGTGTGGAAATGTTTGAGTAAACCTGCAGCTCTCTCTCTCTCTCTCCTGTAAAAAAAACGTAGGTATTAACACGCCGCCTGTCCGTCACCCTGTCAGTGTGTGATTATCGCTTCTCGCCGTTTGTCATTCCTCCGACCCTCGCTCGCTCGCTGCCTCTCGCCCGCCCACAAATCACAAATGCAATCAAGTCGGCCTCGACAAGGGCCCTCGAATCACCGGCGAGCCACCGAAAAAAGCGAGCGGCATATTTAACCTCTGCACCCATCAGCAGCCACTTGACACACACACACACTGACACACACACACACACACACACACACAGGATTAATGCTATAAGACTGCGATGCTCTGTAATTCAGAAGTCTATTACTGCTGGAAGTGTAAACACGCCGTGACAGAGTGTGTGTTTCAGTTTGTGACACAGATGTGTGTTAAATATGTGTCACAGCTGAGTGCTGAGGCGCTCTCTGATTACCGCTGATTTGTTTTCAACCACTCAAAGGGAAAATATGACACACACACACAAACACACACCAGAAAACACACACGCAGATACCAGAAATGTGTCAAAATACAGCTCGAGACGTTCGCCGCGGTTCAAACGCACTCCTCTGTCAAACTGTCAAATCAGGAAAAATAACATCGATGGAAACTGGGAGGCAAATTTAGGACAAAGACGCCTCAGGAGGAGCGAACGACAGCGAGGGAGGGAGGTGTGGAAGGAGAGGGAGAAATTAAAGAATGAAAGTAAAGACGGGATGAGCTGCGAGGCTTTCTGCGGCGCCGTCTGGGTCCTGGAGTGTCAGTCAGAGCCGACATCAGCGCTGGAGATGACAGGGTGCACCTCAACACACACACACACACACACACACACACACACACACAGGAAAAACCTCTGGCTTTGTTCGGCTCGCTCGCTTTAAAACAACCTAAAAACTCAACACTGGGTTTTTCTCTGGGTTGTCAAAGCCGCCGGAGGAGAAGGGGTTCGTGGGAAACTAGAAGAAAGACACAATGAAAGTGTCAGATCTCAGGATTTAAACACCCACAAACAGAAATAACAGCTCGGAGAAAGAAATGTGTGTTTACATGAAAGCAAAGCTAATAGTAGCTTTTTGTATGCACCGTGCGTGTAACGTTCATACATTTAATCTACGTTTGCGTCGACCTTTGACCCCTTTAAGCACGCATCCTCTGATATTTGAATACAGCTGAATAAAGTGGTTGCTTTGGAGATACTGAACATTATTCTTCTGTTGGAGGTCAAAGCTCTGAGAGTCTGACTCCATCATTAATGTTTGTCTGACCTACAGCTACATAATCAGGAGCATCATCATCAGAAACACTGACTGACCAAAAAAAAAAAAAAAGGTCCCACCTGGGTTTAACTAAACAAACAGGTACAAGCCTCCTGTTGGATAATTACTGCATGGGCGATTAACTTTCAGCTGGAAATAAGTTATTTAACCCCAGTAACTTCTCATTTCTTAAACAACCATGGAGAAAGACAAGTCCTGTGGTTGTGGAAAAGATGTTAGTCTGTTTAAGAAGAGTTAAATCATTGGCATCAAGCAGAGAAAACATCTAAGGAGATTAATGGGTTAAGAACTGTCCAACCCTTTTTTAAAAACTAGAAGGATTGTGGGGAACCATTGTCTTCCAAGAAGAAATGTGGTCAGAAAAAAATCCTGAATGATCGTGATTGGTCGTCACGTGAACGTTTGGCCAAAGAAAAACAACAGTTTAACTCAGGAGAAGGTTTAGCAGTGAAAGTAAGAGCATTACCACACGAACAATACAGAGGGATCTGAAGGGATAGGGATTGTGCAGCTGTTAAGTCTTAAGAAACCCACTCATCAGTAGAGCCCGACCAAAACGGTATTTTTGGGGCTGATGCCAATATCCATAAACCGACCACTATCTGATAAACCGGCCAAGATCAGATGATCCGGTAAATATCCAATAAACAGGCCAATATCCAATAAATCAGCAAATATTCAATGTATATGACACACTAGCCAATATCAGATAAACCGGCCATTACCAAATAAACTAGCCAATGTCAGATAAACTAACCAATATCCAATAAACTAGCCAATATCCAATAAACCGATCAATACCCAATAAACTAGCCAATATCTGATAAACAGGCCAATATCCGATAAATCTGCCAATATCTGATAAACAGGCCAATATCCGATAAACTAGTCAATATCCAGTTAACTGACCAATACCCAATAAACTAGCCAATATCCAATAAACCAACCAATACCCAATAAACTAGCCAATATCCAGTAAACCAACCAATACCCAATAAACTAGCTAATATCCAATAAATCTGCCAATATCTGATAAACAGGCCAATATCCAATAAACTAACCAATATCCAATAAACTAGCCAATATCCAATAAACCGATCAATACCCAATAAACTAGCCAATATCCAGTAAACCAACCAATACCCAATAAACTAGCTAATATCCAATAAATCTGCCAATATCTGATAAACAGGCCAATATCCAATAAACTAACCAATATCCAATAAACTAGCCAATATCCAATAAACCGATCAATATCCAATAAACTGACCAATATCTGATAAACCAACCAGTATCAGATAAACCAACCAATACCCAATAATCTAGCCAATATACCACATATCTGCTGATACATGAAATAAAAATATTGATCTATGCAGGATATTTACTGTACATGAACACAAATTGTTATAATACCCAAAATATGATTCAAGACAAAGGAGCAGAGAACCAAAAAATTAAAACCAGGAACTTTAATTATAAAACTGTCCTCATAAGGACTGTAAACCAACTGGTAAATAATAAGGCAAACTGGGCTGGAAAGAACGGTCAACAGAATCTCCACACAGAAAAAAAGTTTATACATCAACTTCGTAATGGCTGATGTTGATTCATAGGTGACGTATAATGGGCTAACTGGGAAAAAAGTCTTCAGTTTGTGAGGGAGCATAAAGATTGGACTCTGGAGTAAGTGAAGAAGGTCATGTGGTCTGATGAGTCCAGATTTACCCTGTTCCAGAGTGATGGGCGCATCAGGGTAAGAAGAGAGGCAGGTGAAGTGATGCACCCATCATGCTTAGTGCCTACTGTACGAGCCTGTGGGGGCAGTGTTATGATCTGAGGTTGCTGCAGTTGCTCAGGTTCAGCAACATTATGTTTCCAAAGAATGAGGTCAGCTGGCATATTTCAAGATGATGATGCCAGGATTCATGGGGCTGAAATAGTGGACGAGTGGTACAGGGAGCATGAGACGGTTTTTTTCATACATGGATTCTTGCTTGACATGAGTCTCGTAAGCAGCTAAAAAAATACAGAGGATGATGTGATGAGTCCAATATGATGAGTTTCTCTTCTTATCAGGTGGTATAAGCATAAATAAAGTTGTCATTTTGCATTTGATGAATAATGTTTGACACTTTTTTTAATTGTTGGAAGCTCTGCTCACGTCTTCCCTGAACAGTCTCATAACTAACGCTGTGAGTGTATCAGGATCTCATTCTGAACCTGTCAGTGAACCCATCTTATCTGGATCTGTTATTAGTCATACAGTGTTTTCTCTCCGCGTAATTACTCTTCATATTATCTCAAACTCTGGTTTTATTATTCTCCTCTTATCTGCTTTCCGTCTCAGCGGCTGAAAACTGACCAATTTCCCTCGGGGGTTCATTAAATCTTCATGTGGTGGGTGTGACGCACAGAGGACGGAGCGGACAGATTGTTCCTCTTTCTTCACCGACATGTTTCTGTTCGGTCTCTGCTCCGCTCGCTGATGTAGAGACCGACACACAGCGAGAGGTGGTGGTGGGTTTTTTCAGGAGGTGAAGGAAAGACGTGACCCTCTTTCTCCTGGATGAGAGAATTAAAGTTCAGTCCTCTCCTGCCTGAGTTTTCCTCTTAACAACAATAAAACCGTTCAACCTGAGTTCACCTCGTCTTACGGCTGCGACGATCGAATTTCAAACAGCATTTTATCTGAGAGACCTCAGTTTTCTGGAAACAGTGTTAGAAAAACTTTACAGATTGTCTTTACTCTTTAAAAGTCTTCTGTGGTAATTTCTAATGCTTCATCTGAATAGAAAAGAGACTAAAGATTCTTGTCTCTTCTTTTTGCTTGTAAAGAGTCAAAATGTTGCGACAAAAGTAGAAAATTTCAACTTTTCCTGTCATAATTTTGGCTGTCACAACTATTTTTTTTAAAATTTATCTCAACATATTAACTTTGTATCTCACAATTTTGACTTTTCGGATCAAAATTCCAAAATTTGACATTCTTCTAAAAAAAAGGAGAATTTATCTCAAACTTTCACGTTCTTATCTCAGAATTCTGACCATATTAACTCATCATATTTAACATTTTATCTCAAAATTTCCACTTTTTGATCTCATAACTTTGACATTTTAGCTCAGTATTTTGACCATATTAACGCAACTTTATCACTTTTTACGTCATAGTTTTGACGTTTTATTTCATACCTTTGATTTTTTCTCATAACAGTTAAGATTTATCTAAAATTTTCCACTTTTAAATCACATATGGCCGTATATCAACATACTGACTTAGTTTTAATGTCATAGCTTTGACTCATATTTGACTTTTACCCCCATAAATTTGACTTTTTATATGAGAAATTGACTTTTTAGCTCAAAATTTTGACTTCGGTATCCCAAAATTTGACTTTTTATCTCATAACTTTAACTTTTCAGACTATTTATCTCAAATTTTCAAGATTTTATCTCAGAATCTTGACTGTATTAACCCAACACATTGACTTTTTATTTCATGACTGACTTTTCATTTCATAACTTTGACTTTTTTCCTTATAAAAGTGACTATTTATCTCAACTTTTCCACTTTTTAATCACATTATTTTGTCACATTTTCTCAGAATATGGCCATATAGTATCAACATATTGTTTTTTAAGTCATAGCTTTGACTTTTCAGCACAAAAGTTTGACTCTTTTCTTGTAATTTTGACATTTTATCATAAATTTCCACTTTTTAATCACATAATTTTGACATCTCATCTCAGTATTTTGACCGTAATGACTCAACATCATCACTTTTAATTTCATTTTCCTCATAAAAGTGACTATTTATCTCAAATTTTCCGCATTTTAACCACAAATTTTGTCATTTTTTTCAGATTATGTCTGTATTATATCAACATATTGACTCTAAATGTCATAGTTTTGACTCAGATTTGACTTTAACCCCATAACTTTAAACTTTTATCCAAGAAATTGACTTTTTTTCTTATAACTTTGACTTTTCAGACTATTTATCTCAAACTTTCATGATTTTATCTGAGTATTTTGATCGTTTTAACTCAACATTTTGACTTTTTATGTCATGAATTTGACTTTCTGTTTCATAGCTTTGACTTTTTTCTCATAATAGTGACTATTTATCTCAACTTTTACACTTTTTAAATCACAAAATTTTGTCATTTTTTCTTAAAATTTGGCCGTTTTAAATCAACATATTAACTTTTACCCTGTAACTTTGACTTTTTATCTTAGAAACTGACTTTTCAGCCCAAAATTTTGCTTTAAGTATCCCAAAATTTTACTTTTTATCTCAAAACCTTGGACTTTTTTATCATGTGGCTTTGACTTTTTATCCCATTTCTTTGACTTTTTATCTCATAATTTGACTCTTTATTGCATAATTTTGATTTTGGCTTTTTTTAATCTCATAATTTGATGCTTTTATGTCATAACTTACTTTTTATCTCAAAATTTTCAACTTTTCATTGTAAATTTTGACTATTTTTTCTCACAACTTTGACTTTTTAGGTCATAATTTTCACTATTTATCACACATTTTGACTTAATATGGGCCAGAAAGATATGGAACATAGACTTACTGGTCACTTTATCCAACTTAGCATCAATCTAAGTGAATAAGTGAAACTAACAATCATCCTGAGTTGATTCTAAACTCTGCCCCCTAGTGGTCAGAAACCTCAGTTAGCATTAGCCTTTACAAGAACCGCTACAAACTTCTCAAACTTTTTCCACACATTACATATTTCCAGTGACTCCCTCGCTCTCTCACTCTGGGAGAATCTTTTTTTTAGGAAAGAGTGTAACAAAGAGCAGAGAGTCTAAGAGAAAAGTCTTTGTGTCGGTCAGTGAGGCTGTCTCCATCCTTTCGGGGACTCTCTTTCACACTCTCTCCGTCTCCCTCGTCCGTCTGGATGTGTGTCTGTCCGCCTCCTTTGTGTCTTTTTCCATTTCCATGGCTCTGTGGAGTCCGTCTTTGTGTTGTGCTGCGAGCGCGGGGCTATCTCTCCGTCTGTGCGCCTCCTGTCAAACGTTATCTGGCTTTAACTCAGCCGTCTTCTCCTCTTTACTTTTATTAGTGAGAGAAAATCTCTGGCTTCCTGTGCTTGTGTTTTCTTTGTGTAGAAGTTTGCCATCCTTGTTTTCTTTCATTCTTCTTAATTAAGGAGAAGAAATCCCTGCCCAGTTACGCTGCATTCAGATTATTCCACTTTCACTCTGAGAATGTCGAGGTTTTTATCTGAAAGTGTCTAATGTGGCACAGACAGACACAGACTCACAGCAGAGAAATAAAAAAAAACAACCTGCATCAAGAAGACTTCCACCAGCTTTAGCCCTGGGTTCATTCCTGCACATGTTGGGGCTTAAATCACATAAATCTTCTTGTTTCTGTCACTTAAAGGTGCTGCTGCACTGCAAAAACTGAAATCTAAGCAAGTCATTCTGTCTTATTTTTAGTAAAATTTGTCTAACTTTTCTTGATTTGAGCCACATTTACTCGACACACTTCGCACTTTTTTACATTAACTTGCATGTTACTTTCCTTTTTTTTTTTTGGTTTGAGCTCAGGTCTAAACATGTCATTGCCTTTATATGTGTACGGTGTTTCTTATCCTACCTCTTTTAGTCATTGTGTTGTCTATCATTTCTGTATTTTAGACTTTTTACTATTGTCATTGTGTCTTGTCCTTTGTGTGTTCCTGCTGCAGCACCAATCTCCCTTGACGGGACAATAAAGTAAATTCTGATTCTGATTCTGATTCTGAAGGTCATAAAAATGTCTCATTTCAAGTTTTTTAGAGACAAAAATGAGGCATCAATTGCTTGTAACAAGTAAAAGAAATCTGCCAATGGGATAAGATAAAAGATTCTTGTTTTAAGACATCTTTCTAATTTCAAGAAACTTCCCGGGTGAATTCGTCTTTCATCATCTCTGATCTTTCTTCAGTCAATAACATGAAACAAAAAAATACATTATGTCATGTGACGTGTGATTTATTTTTAGTTATTTTTATTTATTCATGTCTTGAGATTTCCAGATCCAGTGACCAATGCAAGACTTATCGACTTATACACATTATAAAATGTTGCTGACAAAGAAAACCTGTGAAAGCTGCTTTAGGACTCGATAAGAGAATCGGATTGATAAGGGCATCGATGTTGATACTGATTGGTTGATAAAGTGGTGTCATGTCTTTCCCTAAAATCTTACTTTCAACACCAATCTGAGCTTTGTGTGTTTACAGCCTTTAGCGTCGATTCCATCAAAGAACCCGAGCACACTACTTGTACATTTTTTTCTTATTTCGACTCCAAACTCTGCAACAAAAAAAGCTCAGTGAATAAAACCATTCCCCTTTAATACACCTCTCTTCAGCTCCCTTTATCGTCCCTTTTACTGTAGTTCCCTGTCCTCCACCATCACTCTCTCTCTCCCCCTCCTCACCCGCCCCGTCCCCCTCTCTCTCTGATCATTTCACGTCTCAGGATGTGGTCGCGTTGATGGCGGCTGGAAACATCGACGGGCTTTGATGTCTGATGTTTGCTGCTCGTGTGAGTTTGTCTCACTCAGCTCGGAGTTTGAAGGTAA
The DNA here is from genome assembly GCA_008086565.1 of Thalassoma bifasciatum. NCBI lineage: Eukaryota > Metazoa > Chordata > Actinopteri > Labriformes > Labridae > Thalassoma > Thalassoma bifasciatum. The sequence goes on along the minus strand of RPOG01000579.1, from coordinate 125,050 downwards.
TGAGAGGCTATGAGGAGTGTGTGTGTGTGTGTGTGTGTGTGTGTGTGTGTGTGTGTGTGTGTGTGTGTGTGTCCAGGCAGGGAGTCGAGCAGAAAAAAAGCAGCTCTCTTTTTGGCGATTTGCAGGTTTATGAAAGTTTGACAGTGAAATAAATTCACTGGGTCGGCATTTTCTTTCTCTAACTTGTGTGTTTTGTTATTTCAAAAAATGCTAGACAGAGCTCCAGACCTGTGTGTGTGTGTGTGTGTGTGTGTTTATGAGTGTGTGTCAGTCAAGCGTAGCTCCTGAATATCGCCGCATAAAAAGCCAATAAATAGAAAACATGCATTTATGTATGGCAGACGGCAATAACCTCCAAACATATTCCATTTTTACTGAGCTCTGGGGCTGATATCAAATTCATGACCTCACCGTCCACATGACAGGACACATATGGAGGTTATGGTTTTATAAAACACAGAGAGAAGAGGTGGATGGACTTCTTATTTCACAGGCTTCACAGCTTTTATTGGTCAATATTGAAGAAAACAATGTCTGAGGGTAAAACTGATGATATGTTTTTTAAGGAAACCAATAAAAGGAGGCAGTCGCTCACATTCATGTCCAGCTTTGAAAAGCTTCGTGGACACGGTAAAGGTTGGTGACCATATTCTAAAAAGCCCAAACATTTATTTAAAACACTCATTTTCTGTTTGAAGTGAACATTTTCTTTATCATAAACATGAATAATGATTAGAACAGTGGTTCCCAACCTCTTCCAAATCAGGGCCCACTTTTAAAGCTCAAAAAACGTTTGAGGCCCAACCTAATTATTACGGCTGCTATATGCATTTTTTTTGGAACCCCATTTATAACAATGACCCAAAATGTAATAAAAAATGTGATAAAACCCAAATTGTGATAACTGGTCAATAATATAACAGTTGTTAAGCCGAAAGCGTAACAACTTTTTGTGCAAAAATATAACAATTCTGGTGCGGTTATTGTATTTTGGGTTTTACTTTATTGTTTTTTGTTACATTTTGGGCTCAGCACTTCTGTTACATTTTAGATAATTTTTTGAAAATTTTGGGTTTTTTTGGGTTTGGGGTTTTTTTTCATTACATTTCAGGTTGTTGTTATTTTTCAGGCCATGTTAGCTACGGGGCAATAACATGTCTTTTAGGGGACTTTTTTCATATATGAATATCCAAACTATTTTGATTTCCTTTAAAACTTAACTGAGTTTAACATTTTAAACTTTTGTATGTGTATTTGTTTCTTAATTGATCTATTTGTACCTTGTATCTTTATATAACTACACTCCAATAAAATACTTTCTGGGGACTGATTTTGCGGCCCACTTGCTGTACCTACGCGGCCCACCAAGGGGCCATGGACCACAGGTTGGGAATCGCTGGATTAGAAGACCATTTCCGCCACTTAAGAACATTTTAAAATGTCTTGTGTGGGATTTTTTTTCCCCATATTAGATCAAATTTAGAAGTCAAATTAATGAGACAAAAGTCAAAACCTTGACTTTCTATCTCATAATTTTTAACTTTGTATCACAAAATTTCCTCAATATTTCCTATAAATTTGACTTTATCTCAAAAAATTATCTTTTTATTCCAAATTCTTGATTTTTTTTCCCATATTTTGACTTTCCTGCCTTAAAGACTTTGACTGTCAATCTCAAAATATTGAGCTTTTCAGTCATAATTTTGACTTTCTTGTAATTTTGACTATTTTATCTCAAAACTTTGACTTTTATCCTAATTTTGACTTTTTTCACATGAGTTTGACTTTCATGCCTCATCATTTTAACTATCTATCCCTACAAATCGAACTTTTCTGTCATAATTTTGACTGTTTATTTATTGTAATTTGGACTCTTTGACTCAAAATGTGGATTTTTGTCCAAATTTGGATTTTTTTTCCCATAAGTTTGACTTTCATGCCTCAATGTTTCGACTGTTTATCTCAAAGTTTTGAAGTTTTCAGTCATAATTTTGACTTCATCTCTTGTCATTTTTACTTTTTTTATCCAAATATTTTGACTTTTTCCCAAAAGTTTGACTTTCATACCTCAACATTTCAAGTGTTTATCTCAATATTTTGATCTTTTCAGTCACAATTTTTACTTTATCTCTTTTAATTTTGACTTTTTTTATCCGAACATTTTGACTTTTATACCAATTTTGACTTTTTTCACATGAGTTTGACTTTCATGCCTCATCATTTTAACTATCCATTCCTACAAATCAAACTTTTCTGTCATAATTTTGACTGTTTATTTATTATAATTTGGACTCTTTATCTCAAAATTTTGAAGTTTTCAGTCATAATTTTGACTTCATCTCTTGTCATTTTGACATTTTTTATCCGAAAATTTTGACTTTTATCCAAATATTTTGACTTTTTTCCCAAAAGTTTGACTTTCATACCTCAACATTTCAAGTGTTTATCTCAAGATTTTGAAGTTTTCAGTCATATTTTGACTTTATCACCTGAAATTTTGAATTTGGGATTTCTGACATGAATGTGAGAGTTTCAGAATCCTGACATGAGAGTTAATGAATACAAATCTTGATTAAAAAGAAATAATAATTCTAGGATCCCAATGTGAAAAACAGAAATCTAGAATCTTGAGAATCATTTCAACCTGATCTGAAGAATCTTAAATGTCAGAAATGAAGAATCATGACCATCAGTGTGACCAGAGGCTCTGAAAGTTTTGAAGTGAAAACATGAACCTGAGTCCAGCTCCAGTCCAGCAGCCGTGGAACCTCGTGAATAAAACGTCCGATGCTAAAGAGACAGAATGACTGACAGACGATTTGTTCTTGTCCTGCTTTATCTCATCTGAAGCTGTCAGAGCAGTGAGTTAAGTGGTTCATGATGAGAAGGGCGTTAAGCCGTGATGGCTATTGCCCCTGACAACGACCGCCCGCAACCATCGAGGAGACGGATAGCTGACACCAGACAGACGCTGACACCAGACAGACGCTGACAGAGAGACGCTGACAAAGAGACGGAGGCAGAGAGGCGGAGGCAGAGAGGCGGAGGCAGAGAGGCTGGGTCAGACGCCTCAGATCCTCACAGTCAGATCTGGGTGTGGTGAACGGAGGCTGACACATCTCTGCCTCCACCACTTCAGGCGTCAGAGACAATGAGGCCGAGGAGACGCAGAGAGGTGATGATGATGTATGAGAGCGATAATTGACGTGACTGCCAGATAATAAAGCAGAGAGAAGAGAGGAGGACGGGAGAGGAGGACGGGAGAGTTACGGGATTGTTTGGTCTGATATGAAGCTGGGTCTCAGTCTAAACTTTTCACATCAGTCAGTCAGAGCGGACTCAGACGTGGTGAAACATTTAGATTAGGGTCAAGAATCCAGCTGCAGCATCTCTGAATAGATTCACGATTAATTCCTTCTGTATTTTCTCTAGAGATGTGACATCACTGAGAAACAAACATCAGCTTTTACCAACGAACCAACATCAACCTACAAAAATACCCAAAGACACTTAAAGACCACAAAGGAGCTTCATGACTCAAACATTTATTTAAAACACTCCTTTTCTGTTTGAAGGGAATAAAAATATTTTAAAAATATCTTAGCTGAGATTTTTTTCCATATTAGGTCAATAGTTAAAAGTCAAATGTGTGAGATAAAGGCCAAAATCTTGACTTTTTTCCACAAAAAATTACTTTTCATTCGAAAATCTTGTTTTTTTTCTAAAAATATCTAAGTTTTCAGTCATAATTTTGTCTTAATCTCTTGTAAATTTGACTTTTTATCTCAAGATTTTGACTTTCTTGTCTCAAGATTTTGACTGTCTATCTTGTATTGAACTTTTCAGTCATAAATTTGACTTTATCTCTTGTAATTTTGACTGTTTATCTCAAAATGATGACTTTTTTCCCCCTAAGTTTGACTTTTGTGCCTCAACATTTTGACAGTTTATCTTGTAATTTCGACTTTTTATCTCAAAATTGTGACTTTTATTTCTAAATTTTGACTTTTTTCCCCAGAGTTTGACATTCATACCTCAACATTTTAACTGTTTATCTCAAAAATGTGAAGTTTTCAGTCAGAATTTTGACTTTATCTCCCATAATTTTGACTTTTATCTCAAAATGATGACTCTTTTCCCATCAGTTTGATTTTTTATGCCTTAACATTTCAACTGTTTGTCTCCAAATTTTGAAGATTTCAGTCATAATTTTGCCTCAACATCTTGTAATTTAGACTTTCTAATTTAAAATGTTGAATTTTAATCTCAAAATTTTGACTTTTTTTCCCCTCAATTTGACTTTCATGCCTCAACTTTTCTTTTTATCTCAAAATTTTGACTTTTTTCCCCAGTTTGACATTCATACCTCTAGATTGTGAGTGTTTAATTCTAAATAATTTGAAGTTTTCAGTCATAATTTTCACTTTATCTCTTGTAATTTTAAAGTTTAATCTCAAAGTTTTGAATTTTAATCTAAAAATTTGACTTCTGTCCCCTTAAGTTTGACTTTTGTGCCTCAACATTTTGACAGTTTATCTCAAAACTTTGACTTCTTATCTCTTGTTATTTGCTCTTTTTATCTCAAAATGTTGTCTTTTATCCTAATTTTGACTTTTTTCCCATTTTCATGCCTCAACTTTTCAACGTTTTATCTCAAAATTTTGAAGTTTTCAGTCATAATTTTGACTGTTTATCTCTTGTAATTTTGACTGTTTATCTCAAATTTATGACTTTTTTCCCATAAGTTTGAGTTTAATGCCTCAACATTTCGACTGTTTATCTCAAAATTTTGAATATTTTTGGTCATAATTTTGTCTTTATCTCTTGTAATTTTAAATTTAATCTCAAAACTTTGACTTTTTATCTCTTGTTATTTGGACTTTTTATCTCAAAATGTTGACTTTTATTCTAATTTTGACTTTTTTCCCATTTTCATGCCTCAATGTTTCAACTGTGTATCTCAAAATGTTGAAGTTTTCAGTCACAATTTTGACTTTATCTCTTGTAATTTTGACTTTTTATCTCTTGTAATTTTGACTTTTTATCTCTTGTAATCTCTTTTAAGACAAACATCAGCCTTTACCAATGAACCAAGGACAACATCATCACATCAGACAAATCAAAAGCTTTAAACCATTTAAGTTATTACAAAACATATAACTGATTAAATTACAAATACAACAATTTAAAAATAAAATGTAGATATGGGAAACTGTCTTCAACTTAACCCAGGGGGAACTAGTCGTATTGCAATGCTCGGTGTGGTCATCTTTGGCTTAACTAGAGCATTAAATTCATACCTGCCGCCTTCAAAATAAAAGCATACAAAAAAGTCTTTAGCAATCAGGACAAAGAAATTGGAAGCATGTATTTGAAATATGGTGGTAAAATCAAAAAGCTTAACATGTTTGGATATTTCTCATCCTGTCAGGGGTCATTTATCCAACCTGCTTTTTAATTACATGAAAAATCCACTTTTAGGAAAGAAAAAGCTCAACCTGAGGCCCTGAGTGTTTGGAGCTGCTTTATCTAGAGTTTTTACTACTTTGGCATCAGCTCACAGCTCCTTAATGAAATGAAATAAAATGAAAAATACTTTAATAATCCTAGAGGGGAAATTTCAATATTGTAGTAGTTTTTTTTTTCAATGTGGTTTGTTCAAAATGAGCATTGAGCCTTTTTTAAGAATTTATTTTAATATGTTTCAGGGCTTTGTATGAATGTTGCATGAACTACATTTCTCCAACACTTCAGTTTTTCAGATACACCTGACAGTGATTAAAGAAAAGGCCAAAATTTAAGGAAACCCTTAAAAAATGCTGAGCTGAGTCCGTGATGTGTCAGAAACAGTTTCGGTTCAAGAGGAACGATGAGAGAAGAGCAGAGCTCTAAAACTTTCATAATCTACGTTTGACTCAAAGGATGCTTCAGAAATAAAGTTTCTCTGAGTGACGAATAAGAAACTCTCAGAGGAGGAGGATGTGACTGAAGACAGAGAGAAAATGTTAGAGAGAGATAAACTTAAGACAGAGGGAGAGAGCAGGAGGGCAGACGAGTGTAAAAGAGAGATGGATGGATAGACGAGCGTCTGATTGGTGTTTGACAGGCAGAGACCCGGCCGCGGTCACATGGCGACGTGTCCTCAGAGTTATATCGGTCTGATGGAGCGAAGAGAGATGAGATATAAGGAGAAGTTAACCTTTAGTCTCTACGCAGAGAAAAAGAGAGAGAGAGAGAGTTTCCTGCTGTTAACTCTTTCATCCTCTCTGAAACGTTCGAGGCTGAAAATGAGATGAACCGTCAGAGCAAAGGTGTGAAAATGTGCAACTGCAAGAGTGGAGGAGTGCATCAAATTTAGCAGCTACAAAGATGTAACATGAACACACATCACCAGAGATAAAACTCTGCAACTTTGAAGCTGAGGATGGTGCACAGAGGTTAAAAACCAGGTGAGCTGCTGCATCGTGGGTCATCTGCACAAGTTGAAATGCACATGCAGGAAGAAGAGAGCTGCAGTAGGTGATGCATGAAATCACAAAGGCCTGTACCAGAAGTTGTGAGGCCTGTTGTGTCAGGTAAGGTCTCATCCTCCTGGTGTTATAGAGGCCACACAACTTTACAGCTCAGATGGTCAGTCAATCTTTAATCAATCTTTTTTTATATAGCGCCGAATCATAACAAATGTCTCAAGACACTTTTCAAAACATTAACCTGTCAAGACCTGTTGATCCACCTTGAGTGCAGCATTGCAGCAGAAACCTCAGACAGAACCAGACTCATGTTAAACACACGTCTGCCTCAGTCATCACTCATCACACCCACATTTCTGGCTGAACCATCTTCTGTTGGCTTTCTTTGTTTTGTTATTTTTTTCTTCTTTTATTTGTTACACTTTTCCTCCAAATAACTTTCACAACCTCGGTGCTAGGGCTGAACGGTTTTAGAAAAAGATCTGATTGAGATTTTTCTGGCAGATACAGCAATTTCAATTTGATTCACGATTTTCTTTAAATCAAACTTAAGTGAAATTTTCTCAATTTACAGTAACATTTACAAACTTGCCAAAAAAATTACATCAAACCATTGAAACATCAAAAGCTTTTACTCAAATGTGAGGATGAAAATAAAAACTGAAGGTAAGAATTGTTTCTGACTTTGAGATAAAAGGTCAATATTTTAATATCAAAAGTGGAAATTTTGAGAAATAAAGACAAAATTCTAAGACAAAAGTCAATAAACTTCCAGAGTTTGAGAAATCAATTTAACATTAAGTGAAAAAAGTCCAAACGTTCTCATTTAAGGTCAAAACTTTAAGCTGAAAAAAGTTTACGTTTTGAAATAAAGGCAATGTTTGAGATAAAAAGTTGAAATTTTGATATAAAAAGTCAAAATTATACGAAATAAATACTAAATTATGGAATAAATGGAAAAAAATTAAAGGACGATTTTTAGATAAGTAGTTGAATTTTGACTTTTAGCGAATCCCAGAGTCTAACACTTATTCTTGTTATTTCTAAACCAGACTTTTTAAATTGTATTTTTAGTTATAAAAACTGAAGAAGAAAAAGAGCTATCTTTGACTCTTAACTTTTAAAAATAATGCAGTGCAAAATATTCTTAATTGTTTCAAGTTATATAAAGTAAAATACAAAACAATTAAAACAAAATTCAACAATCACAAAGAAAAAAGTATTTTTCCAACAGTCTCACACTCAAAGACAGGTGTGTGTGAAACAGCTGATATAACAGATCCTGGGTCAGTCAGGAGCAGGAAACAATCACAGCTTTAACGATCACATGATCACCATGTTTGAAATCGTGATTTCGATCAGGAAAAGATAAATCGTTCAGCCCTACTCTGTGGGCCACAGTTGCGTCTGATGCCCCTTCATCCAGACAGGAGGCTGCTGCTGACCTTTATTTACGACCTGACTTAAATATTGTATCGGTCCGGTTGAACAGCACAAATGAAAAACTGAAAAAGACTCAGAAAAGAAAGTTACGAGAAGAAACCTTCAATCTTCTCTCTGACAGCTGACTTCTCTTGGAAACATGAACAAACTCTGAGTCTGTAGAGCACCAGACTTTAATCCTGTCTCTTTGAAACCCGTCATTAAACTGTTTAAAACAGACCGAGCTTAACTAAAACAGACTGAACAACAAGTCCAGAGTCCACGCATGGACTGGAGGGTGAGGAACAGGAACAGGTTCTGATCTGCAGCGTCTTACCTGTGGGCAGAGCGGGGTCTATGGTGGGTTTCTCCCAGGAGTTCACCTGTTCCCATGTAAATCCATTGGTTCCAAGAGAGACGCTGTAACCACAGCTGCTGTACGACTCCTCGAAGGTACAACCACCTGAGGAAGAGCAGAAAGAGACATAAAACACACTATCACACACTTTTATATGATGATTGTGGTGATGAAAGGAAATGAAACCTCTTCACTGGACCTGACTTCACTCTGATCTAATCTGAGGTGAGAAAACATCTTTTATACGCCGCTCAGCTTTAGTTATAAATGTTTTATTCTGGAGACATTATGAGTTTTGAGAGCAGCTCAAGTCAGACGCTGTCACTTCCTGTCAGAGAAAAGGACGAGAAAGAAAGAGATGAAGTAAAGAGAGAGAGAGAGAGAGGCATCATGGGGGGGCAGATGAAGAGAAAGCTCGATGCGTCAACATGATTAAGTCAAAGAGTCTCATCGTTATTTCATGGCCCGGCTGAGACACATTTTCCAGCACATTAGCCATCTCTGCTAGCCTCCAGCGCTACACACACACACACACACACACACACACACACACACACTCATGATTGTGCTCCCTAATTAGACATATGCTTTGACACACAACCGTTTGAATCTGTTTTGAAGCGACAGAAACGAGGGAGCGTCAGGGCTTTATTCACCGAACGACTGAACGCCGACTCTCTCTTCTTCATCCGTCTCTTTGTTGACGTCGTCTCCTCGGAGCGTTTGTCTGTTTGGACTTCATCAGAACAAAAGAGACGCTGCGACTGTCAGAAGATTTACAGCGAAGCGAAGGCTCCAGGCCAACGGGCGTCACAGTGTCAGAGACACTCAGAACACCTGAGGAGCCGCCAAATGTCAGACGCTCCGTTAAAGACCAGAAAGTCAGAGCAATGTTGGACGATAAATACAGTTTTTAATGTCAGTAAACCACTTTAAGAGCGACTATGGAACCAGAATCAGGATTACTAACAATTTTAAACAATCCGACAGATTTGAATTATCAGACTTAAGGGTAAAAATCAGGCCTTTTTCCTCAGAATTCAGAGATTAAAGTGCACTAAACTCTAGAAATGTGGCTCGAATGTCTGACTTTAAGGATCCTGACATTAAAATTATGAGTTGGTTGTTCAAACTTTTAAGTCAAGATTCTAGAATTCTAACACCGATCGCTTTTTTTTAGAAGAATCCTACCTTTAATGTTAGAATTCTGGACTCATGACTTGAAATAGGAATACTAGAAACCCTGACTTGATTGTGAGAATTCTAGGATCCTGATTCTAGAGTTAGAATTCTGTAAATCACCCATAAGAGTCAGGCCTGAAAGTTTCAAACGGAGATTCAAGAGTGACAGCTTAAATGTTTGAGTTCTAGAATCCTGATCTTTAAAGTAGAATAATGAATCTCTGACTTAAAACTAAGCTCTCCGGTTCTAGATCAGAAACACAGAGAACTAGAATCTCGACCGAAACGTCAGAACTCTAGCAACATGAATTTAATGTTAGCGCTCTAGAATCCTGACTGTAATTTGGACTTTTAAGTCATGCCTCCAGAGTTCTGACATTAATTAACAGTCAAGTTTAAGAGTCTTTTCTTGAGTTAGAGTTGTAAAAATTACTTGAAAAATTCTAGAATCCTGATCTGGAAAACAGACCTTAATGTTGGAATTCTAGAACCACAATCTCAAAGTAAGCATTTAAGAACCTTGATTTTTATTGTGAGATTTCTAGAATCATGACTCCAGAGGTGAAGTTCCACATATCCAAGAATTCAAGAATCATCCCTTTAATGCTTGAATTCCAGAATCCTGATTCTAAAAAATAGAACAATGAATTACCGACCCAAAAGTAAGACCCCCGTTTTCAGAACTCAGAAAACTAGAACTTAATTAAAACATTGGAACCCTGCAAATGTGAATTTAATGTTAGAGCTCTAGAATCCTGACTGTAATCTGGATTTTTAAGTCATGCCTCTAGAGTTCTGAGTTTAGTTAGAGTTGTAAAAATTATTTGAAAATTTCTGGAATCCTAATCTGGAAAACAGGAATCTAGAATCTTGACCTTGATGTTGGAATTCTAGAATCATGGTCTCAACGTAAGCAGTACAGAACCATGATTTTAGAATCATGGCTCAAGATAGAGTTCTACATTTCCAATATTAGAGTCTGAAATCTAGAATCTTGACCTTGATGTTGGAATTCTAGAATCATGATCTCAAAGCAAGCAGTCTAGAACCTTGATTTTATTGTGAGATTTCTAGAATCATGACTCCAGAGGTAGATAGAGTTCCACATATCAAACAAAAGAGTCTGTAAGAGTCATTTTACTGTAATTTTAAAACCATAACTTTAATGTAAAATTCAAGAATCATCCCTTTAATGCTTGAATTCCAGAATCCTGATTAAAAAATAGAACAATGAATTACCGACCCAAAAGTAAGACCCCCATTTTCAGAACTCAGAAATAGAAAACTAGAGTTTTTCCTAAAATGTTGGAACCCTACGAACATAAATGTAATGTTAGAGCTCTAGAATCATGATTGTAATTTTAACTTCTAGGTCATGAGGTTGGAGATTTGACATGAATGTTGGAGTTTAAGAATCTTGATCTAAAGGTTATATATTTAAAGTCTTTATTTAATAAATAGAATTATAGAATCCTGATCTGAAAAATTGAAATTTCAAATCTTGACAATCATATCAGAATCCTCTCATCCTGATCTGAAGAAGTAGAACTCTAGAATCCTGACTTTAAGGTCAAAATACAAGAACCACACACTTTAATGTTGGAATTATTAAACCAAAGAATTGTAGAGTATTGATTTTAGAAATAGAATTCTAGAAACTGAAATATTTGAATTCTGGAATCATGACTCTTTCCTTTGAATTCTGACATTTGAGGCAGAATTTCATCATTTGGCTTTTTTTGTTTGTTTGTTTGTTTGGTCCCATGTTCTCAGATCCACACACAAACACAGTCTTGTCCAGTAAAGAAGAACAGTCTGAAGTGTTTAACCACCTTGTGTGTGACTGTGTTGGATATTACTTTAATTAAACATGATTATATGAGCAACACTTGTCTAATTTGATCCAGAAGTGTTAGAGGACACCTGTGAGTGGAAATAAAACCTTTAACTCTGATTGTGTGTCTTTGAGCAACACTTACATCAACAGGGAAATAAAAAGTGAAATGAAAGTCTTCCATCCTTCTTTTCTGGATGGAGTTTGAAAAACAGCCTCCAGCAGTGGGTGAAACTGTGAAAACACTCTTTTTTTTTCTTTCTTACAGATATGAAAATAGCTGTTATAAATTAATCAATAGTGAGATAATGAGTCTTTATCGCCCCCTCGTTGTTCAGTGATCTCATTAGAAATGAAAAGAAATCAAAGTGATCTCATTAGAACAGACTTACAAACAGGAGCAGGGGAGGGAGGGAGGGGGGGCATCAATATTCAAGATCAGATCTGCAATTTTAAGACCGCTGTCAGGGGAAGAGAGGCTCACAGCCATGGGCCAGCGTGTGTGTGTGTGTGTGTGTGTGTGTGTGTGTGTGTGTGTGTGTGTGTGTGTGTGTGTGCCCTCGATCTAGTTTTGAAAACCAGTGCAACACCTCCCTCCCTGACTCAAACACACACACACACATGTTCAGTGTCACATTTGCATAATGAAAAAATAACACGCCTACACTCAGAGACATGTGTGTGAACTCATATGTGTGTGTAAACTTGTGTGTGTGTGTGTGTTTAGCTGTAGGGGCGTGTGCATAAATGTATGTTACGGTGTCATGTGTGAGTATTAATGTGACTCTGAATCAAACCCAATCTTTTCATCTCTGCTAATTATGTTTCCTGTAGCCAGTGTGATAACTTATTGATGTGTTATTAGGGCTACAGTACGCCTCAACACACACACACACACACACACACACACACACAAATACATATACACATATGAAATTAGAGGGGAGGCAGGGGTGAGCTCAAACACCAACAAGCTTCTTGATTTTCTTCATTTAGCGGAAATAATCCAAAGTCAAAGTATCTGAACGGACGAACTCCCACAAAGAAAGCAGCTCGGATGAAAACAGCCTCACAGATTTATTTTGGAAAGCTATAAAAAGGCCTGGCTGAACTTTTTACCTTGTTTTGTGCTTCTCCAAATAGAATAATTCATCAAAAACAGACTGGCGTCATCGGGGACAGACAGAAAGGAGCTGAAATCTGATTGTTTGTGGTCCAAATGAATTTTTCATCCGTGCGGAATGTTTTTTTTTCTACTTCTCCTCTTTTAAACTAAGTTTCACTGTTTTCATCCTGATTCAGTTTATTTCCAATTAAAGTGATTGTTAACTAATGAAAAGCAGAGAGGCAGATTGAAAGCTCCTCTTTCTCTTCTTGTCACAGCAGTTTTAATTTGTTTTGCAGTCGAATTTAATTTTCTAATAAGCTGAAAGGCAATTACTGTTCACAGAAAGAGTCTGAATGGTTTTAAAGTGAGTGAAACAAAATTAGAGACATTTATAGAGGCAGGAGCAAAACATTTAAAAACGGATAAATGGAGACGATCACTCTTTTATTATTATTTGGATCGACAGGTTTTTACCCCTTCACTTCTGTAGCTGATTATTAAACCTCTCAGATTCTTCAATTCATCTAACAAATGCATCTCATGAAAATATAAACTGCTCTCATGAAAATATGATGTGAGTTTTGGTTCTACATTTGCTCCAAAGTCATAATAAACAGATTAAACTCAATCAATTCCACTTTATCTGCAGCTAATCTGTCAAGAGGAGTTCCTCAAGGCTCCTTTCTGGGTCCCGCTCTTTTCATTTACAGGCTTCCTACAAATTAACGAATCACCTGGTTTCAAGCTGTTTTCAAACATAATGTTTACAACAAGCTAAAATACAAATGTGCTCCGTTAATCTATGTGTATTTGGACACTAGAGTCTGTTGAAGTCATTTTTACTAAGTGACACAGTGCTGACTTGCAAGCACAATCCATTTCTAACAGAATCAATATCAGGCTTGTAAACTGATGTATTGACACACTTAGCCCTGTAGGTGGCAGCAGTGCTCTCTTTGGATGAGAGATCAGCAAAGATGATGAGAAGAGACGACAGAGAGACAATGGCAGACGTTGCTGGTTGGAAAAGTTCAGTCAGCTCACACTTTACTCCAAACGCCAAAATGAAATCATAGCTTGTTTTTTCTTTTTTTGGTCAAACACAGGTGATTTTGGTATAAAAAAAAACAGCCTGTGTTTTACTCCCAATTACAAAAGAACAGAAAAAGGTAGAAACTAGGGATGGGTACCAAATTCACTACTTTTATAGGAACCAAGCAAATTCTGTCAGCAGTACTGATTATCGATTCACGTAAATTCAAACACTGCCACGTTTCAATACCTGAACGCATCCTTGTGACAGTGAGGGAGAAGAAGGGTAAACGATTTTTCATGCTAGACTTGGACATTAATAAGTTAATCAATTAACTTGTAGTTGTGTTTTTGTCTGGGGTTTTTATGTTGTAGAAACCTGTGGAAGAACTGTGATGTTACAGCACAAACAGTTGTTTTGATATGTTTGTATACGTAATCTCTTTTTGGCTCTCTTTTGTTTAGTTTCTTATATCCCACACACAAACGGCAGCTGTCAATCATTATAAAATAAAACATATGACCCGTTTTTAACATCTAGTAACTAATGAAAAACCAACTCCTCAGAAACAAAGAGGACTTGAACACAATGCAGCCAAATAACATCTTCATATCAACGCAGCATAAAGATGTGAGAAACATTTCTTGGAGGTGTAATCGTTTTTTTAATCTTTTACCAGTGAAGGTTCTGGAGTGGCCATCTCAGTCTCATAACCTCAATATCATTGAGATCTCAAACCTGCAGTTTATGCAAGACAGAGCAAGGATTTACAGGAACTGGAGGCTTTTTGCCAAGAAGAATGGTCAGTTTTACCATCTGAGAAAATAAAGACCCTCATCCACAACCAGCACAAAAGACTTCAAGCTGTCACTGATGTTAAAGGAGGACATAGAGTAAAAAAAAAGACTTGAATACAATGCAGTTAAATTACATCTTCATATCACAGCAGCGTAAGGACGTGAGAAACTTTTCTACGAGGTGCAATCATTTTTAAAAGAGGAGACAGAGATTTTGAGAGAGCTGTTGTTGTGGAGACCTCAGTTAGAGGCAGCAGTCATGGAGATAACAGATCTCTTTCCTACAAAGTCTTCTTGTTTCACTGATATTAGATGGAATTTGATGGTTTCTTGTTGGAAACTTGATGATATTAGACGTTGCTTCTCCACCATAAGAAGAGAACTGTATCCTGATGAGGTTTAATGTCACATCTCTGTGTTTGACATGCAAAGCAGTTATTGTGTGTCCATGCATTCAGCTCTGATTCTTCTGCCTCGGCTCACATCTGGTCCACTAAACGTGCACCAGACTTCCTCTGGATCTCCACGATGTTACGCAACAAAGCTGGCGCCCATCCATGAACGGTCACATGTGCAAAGAGGAAACACAGAGTGAGGTATGAAGAGTGATGCTCCCTGAGTTTAGGCGCTCACACACATAAACACATGAACACATGAACACATGAACACATGAACACATGAACACACCGTCCTGTGATCACACTCGTCTCATGTTAAGGCTTCAGCTCCCTGAGGGAACAGATAGCAGCTATTAGAAGCTTTCATGTCAGCTAACGCTTACCCAGCATGACAGGACACACACACACACACACACACACACACACACACACACACACACAGTCACAGACCGGAGGAAGAGGAGGGGGAGGGGTGGCACCCTGAGGCCAGCGCTCTAAAGAGTCTGTTTACTGCTCACTTAGATAACATCCACTGATCCTGAGTGTGCTCAAGTGTGTGTTCAAGTGTGTGTGTGTGGAGCAAATGGAGGACGTGCCGCTGCTGTGTGTGTTCATGTGTGTAAATATTGGAGCTTCATTTAGACCTCGTTTTTATGTGACTTCATGCTTTTTTAGCTGCTTCTATTTTTAAACGTCCAACATCTTATTGGAGGAGGAGAAACTTCGAGACGACCCTGAAGAGTATCACTCCAGAAAAAACATAACATACACTGTAAAAACTGAAATCCAAGCAAGTCATTATGTCTTATTTTTACTAAATTGTGTCGTATTTTTCTTGATTTGAGCCACATTCACTAGACCAGGTCATAAAAATGTTTAGTTTTCAGCTTTTTAAAGACAAAAATGAGGTCTGAATTTCTTGTAACAAGTTGAAAAATCTGCCCATGGGATTAGAAAAAAGAAATTTGTCTGACCTGGTCTGGTGAAAGTGGCTCAAATTGAGAAAAATAAGACAATTTTTCCAACAAATAAGACGTAATGACTTGCTAAGGTTTCAGTTTTTGCAGTGTACAACAGAAATCTAAAGATTTGCAGAAATGCATGTTGTAAAAAGCTGCATGAGACTGGATGAGTGATGGACTCATTCAAAGATGGTTTGAGGTGTTTTTTTCAGAGTCAGTGCAGACAGGAACATCTGAAAAGTTTCCAATTTTTGTATGTGTTCAGTCTTTATTCTCTGTCACTTTGCTTCTCCTGTGTTTTCTCTCACTGAGGGAAGATTTCAGCTCTGCACAGTTACTAACTCACTGGGTTTGTACATGTGTGTGTGTGTGTTTCTGGACTGTGCAAGCCTGGAAACACAGGTGCCATTGAATATATAAATATACTGCATGCATGACTGTGTGTGTGTGTGTGTGTGTGTGTTTGTGTGTGTGTGTGTTTGCATGAGTGTGTTCCCTTCCTGCCTCGTAGTTATCTCAGATTAAATCTCCTGTCAGCGAACACGCCAGCTTCCTTAAATATTCCCATTACAGGGTTTAAAACATTATGCCAACATATGTCATCTGCCCCAAAACCCCCTCACAGAAACACACACACACGCAAACACACACACACAAACACACACACACGCCCTAAAGCAATAAATTCACTGGCTAAATACTAAATGCTATTACTGCCACCCCAATAAGCCTGGATAATAGGAGGTTTGTTGTTGTAACACACAGCTGGGGCAGATGCTAGTGCAGTGTGTGTGTGTGAGATAGAGAGTGTGTGTGTGTGTGTGTGTGTGTGTGTGAGATAAAGTGTTTTAAAGTCAGAAACATGCTGCTGTGTCAGATGAAGTCAGCTTTCCTTACAAAAACCCAAAAACTTGATTTGAAATAAAAATTCAAAGTTGAGGTGAGAGTTGTGTGTTTTGCATGTGCAGTGTGTGTGTGTGTGTGTGTGTGTGTAGGAGGTGAGTGTTTAACAGATTAACGTCTGCGGCTGTGTTAATAAAACAGGTTGGAGCGATATGAAAGGCGGAGGAGCCGGAGGGGTTACAGGATGAGAGTGTTTGAGGCGAGGAGCAGAAGCCTCGGGGTTACAAGTCAAACCAGTGTTTGAGGAAAAGAAAAAGAGAAGGATCAGGAAGGAAAGCGGCGCTGAATGTGCCTGAAATTAAAATGATTTAGTAGAGAAGACGCGGTGGATTCTGCTCGGATATGAGAGGCCAGAGGTTCTGTGTGTTTTCTGGAGCTGAAAGCGTTTTTAAATAAAGGTTGAGCTTCCTGCTTCCAGCGCAGAATGTTAAACACGCAGAGGGCGGCGAGACGGAGGAGAGAGGTCCTACAGGAAACATGTTTCATACAGACACACACATTTCTCACTGCTGATACATGCCTGAGAAATGTTAGCCCACAAGAAGCATCAGTACACAAACCTCATTGTACTTCTTCATCTTATTCAAGTGGATAAATCTACCAAAATAAGTCAGGGATGAACAGTTAGACTCCCAAAATAAAGCTCAGAAAGGAAAAGATTTATTCCATCCTTATGAGGAACTAAGAGAGAACCTAAAGGCGGGGGCACAGTACACGATGCTTGGGCTGATTTTTGTTCCTATCACCCCCTTTAAAGTTCCCCTGGCTACCAGAACATCATTTTCCTAAATGATCAGTGTTTTTACCAGCTACATAAGAACCATAATAAAATCTCTCAAAATATCTTAGTTTGTGTAAAATTTGAAAAAATATTTTCACCTGTAGGCCGCCATTGTTGTTTACGCCGCAATAACGTCTGGGTAGTGAGGTCATATGGTTGCACCCAATGACTGTATATAGAATAAACAGCGTGGCTCCTCCTGTCACCGTTCTACGATTTTGAAGCCAAAAAAACCCCGTTTCTCCAGCCGCCATTGTGCAGCCAGAGTCTGCGCAGTAGAGAATTTCTGGTGGAGCCAAGTAAAAAAGAGAAATAAAAATATTTATTTCTTCTTCTTCTTCAGAAGGTTTAGTCTCCTTTTGGCTCTTTCCTGAAGTTTCTTATATCCCCGATAAAAACTACTCACGAACGGCAGCTGTCAACTATCGTAAAACGAAACTTATATCACGGTTTTTAACGTCCAATAACGAATGAGAAACTAACTTCTCAGAAAAAAAAAACACCCAACACAACGCAGCCAGATGACATCATCATACCACCTTAGAGTAAGGATGAGAGAAACGTTTCTACCAGGTATCGTAGTTTTTTAAGTTTTCCCGGCTCATATCTGGAATACATGGGGAGGCGGGGCTTATGACCTATACTGCAGCCAGACACCAGGGGGCGGGGCTTATGACCTATACTGCAGCCAGACACCAGGGGGCGGGGCTTATGACCTATACTGCAGCCAGACACCAGGGGGCGGGGCTTATGACCTATACTGCAGCCAGACACCAGGGGGCGGGGCNACAGCATTTGGCTTTAGTCTCCGTTTATAATGACCCACACCTGTCAGCTCTTTCATCAGCATGGGCCGGCTAAATGCAGCAAATGCTTCTGGGGAGAAGTGGCCAGAACATAGCCGCGGCTCCATGGGAAGTTGTTTACGCCCACAAGCCATTTCCCACAACTTCCTTCTTTTCTTGTCTTTTGGGAAGCTGTGCAGACTAACATCAGTCTCCTTGTTTCCTTTGGACTGAAAAGTGCAGTGACTTAGATCTCATCATTTTGACTTTTTATCTCAAATTATTGACTTGTATCCCAAACTGGGCTCTTAATCTCATAATTCTGACTTTTCCCATGATTTTGACGTTTTTATCCCCCTCAAAAAATCAGCATTTTGTCTCTGAATTTCAACTTTTTCATCTTAAATTATTGACATTTATCACATATTAAAAACTTTTTTATCCTAAATTATTGACATTTATCGTATAATTTTGACTTTCTTTTTTTATCTCCAATTTTTGACTTTTAACTCAAAATTTTGACTTTTTATCTTACGATTTTGTCTTTTTCTTCCCAAAAATTTGACATTTTGTCTCAGAATTTTAACTTTGATATCTCAGGTTTCACCTTTCACCCAAAAGCAGCCACATGTGGCATTATTATGTTTTTTTCCCTCCTCAAACCTCGTGACTTACAGCGACTTTTGGCAACAGCATGAATGTTTATATTATTTTTGGTCCAAAACTTACAGGACAAACAGGACGGAGAACAAGAAGAGTTGGACCAAAATGACGACAGTAAAGGATGAAATTGGTGAGTATTCACTAAAATTCTGTCGTATTTAACTGTTACAACAGCTGTTTAAAATCTGGTGCAGTTGCCTACTTTTGTCACACACTTTTGTCACTTTTGTTTTCATCGAAGTCCCGTTTACGATGCAAGATTTTGAATGTTGAGCATGAAGAACCAAATTCTCTGCAGAAGAATCAGTTCAACAAGATCAAAAGAGAAAATCGGGCGCTTTCTGTCTTTAGTTCTCACCAAGTGTTTGGTGTCCAGCGAGTAGTGTGTGCCAGCCTCAAGAGCAATTAAGAGAAGACATAACCGGTGTCAAAACGTCGTATTTCAAGACACTTAAAGATAATAAAGGAGGTAAGACGAATAAGTTCTTAGTTATTTTCTGTATGAAAACATTATTTGCTTCACCACATCTTCACCAGACTTGCTGAAATGATGACGTTGTCACATAATACACTCCTGCCCGTAGCAGGCCTACAGAGGTTTGGCCAATGAGAGTGAAGGGGGGTTTGTGGAGCAGGAAGCCTTAAAGAGACAGTAACTGAAATGCAGTGTTTTCAGACAGAAGCTGAAATGAAGCAAAAGTCGCTTTCGTCCGACACAGAAGGTGACCCAACGAATGAGCGAGCAAGGCGGTGATGTCAGAGTTAAAATGCCTGCTTTTCCCCTTAGATTTCCTCCTTTCTCTGTGTGTCTTTGTGTTTGTGTGTGTGTGTGTGTGTGTGTGTGTGTGGTGGTCTTAAAGTGGACTCTGTGTTCTCCTGAAGCCTCCATTGTGTCTTTAATTATCTGCTACATGAATCAATAGACGACCTGCCTCGTAACCTTTGGTTCTGCATGAGAGAGCGACACGGTGTCACAACCTTTTTTACACACCTCCAGCTTCCTGACCACACACACACACACACACAGTCACACACACACATATCTGTACGTGTGACTGAGCTCGGGCTGAATCAATCTGTTTGGACGGAGCGGCGACCACAAAGAGTCCTGTTTGAAATGAGTGTCTGCTGACAGAGCAGACAAAAGAGGGACAAACACACACACACACACACACAGATGTGATTTATTTCCTCCCTCCAGCTGCTGTTACTTTACTTCTCCTCCTGAAAACACGCTGAAGTCTTCATTCAGGGAGCAGAAACACAGGTACACTCACCTGAAAATCCAGTTAACCTGCTCTGATCTTTGACTCCGACCCAAACCAGCTGATTCTGGTCCAGGTCCGGGGGAGTTTGACCCCTCAGTGGGAGCTGAACTCCATGTAATCCTGTTTGGGAATTGAATCTCACTGAGCCTGTTCCTGACCTGCTGGTTTTAGACGTTTTTTCACTGAGATTATTTCACAGCTTTTACAGCAAACTCAGAAAGGAACTTTTTATCTGACTTGAGGTTTATTGCACAATATCTAACACAATTCCTAATGCCAAATTCATAGTGTAAATAGACATGAAGTACCAATTGCTCATGTATTACTTATGTGATTGTCCTATCCTTTTATTCACAAGTGCTGTATTTGTGTGGCGACCGTAAAACTGATTTTTTACATTGTTTGCTTTACAAACAGCTTCTCTAATTTATTCAGTAGAAATGGCGGATAACGGAGCTGGACTGTCTGACAAAAAAGGGACAGAAGAGCAGAAGAAAGCTAAACAGGAGAGTGATAGAGCATGAGGCTAAAACGCAAAAAAAGGCTTAAACATGACCCAAAGGGAAAAATATGGGCTAAAGGCTAAAAAACAAGTGAAAGGTTAAAACAGGAGCTAATACCTAAGTCATGGGCTAAAGGCTAAAACGGGAGCTAAAGAACAAAGCAGGAGCTAAAGGCTAGAAAGGGAGCTAAAGAACAAAACAGGAGCTAAAGAACAAAGCAGGAGCTAAAGGCTAGAATGGGAGCTAAAGAACAAAGCAGGAGCTAAAGGCTAAAACAGGAGCTAAAGACTAAAACAGTGGCTACAGGCTAAAACAGGAGCTAAAGGCTAAAACAGTGGCTACAGGCTAAAACAGGAGCTAAAGGCTAAAACAGGAGCTAAAGACTAAAACAGGAGCTAAAGACTAAAACAGGAGTGAAAGGCTAAAACAGGAGCTTAAGGCTAGAATGGGAGCTAAAGAACAAAACAGGAGCTAAAGGCTAAAACAGGAGCTAAAGACTAAAACAGTGGCTACAGGCTAAAACAGGAGCTAAAGGCTAAAACAGGAGCTAAAGACTAAAACAGGAGCTAAAGACTAAAACAGGAGCTAAAGGCTAAAACAGGAGCTAAAGACTAAAACAGGAGCTAAAGACTAAAACAGGAGCTAAAGGCTAAAACAGGAGCTAAAGACTAAAACAGGAGTTAAAGACTAAAACAGGAGCTAAAGGCTAAAACAGGAGTTAAAGACTAAAACAGGAGCTAAAGAACAAAACAGGAGCTAAAGGCTAAAACAGGAGCTAAAGGCTAAAACAGGAGCTAAAGGCTAAAACAGTCTCTAATGTGTTTGTGCTAATGTTGATTCCTGTCCACATGCAGCAGTTATTCTGCAGTGATCTGTTCAAACCTGAGAGTCTATCAATAAAATGAAGAGCCAGGTTACGTTTGCTCTGCTTGGTGAGGTTGGAGTTGGTAGATGAGACCTGGTAGGACACAACCAGGATTCACTAACGTTACAGACATGTATCAGAGCACCGAGCTGTGAGCTAAACTTATAAAGTTTGTTGTCACATTTCAAAAGACAGTGCTACATAACTGTTTCTAAATACATTTCCTCATCAATTTACACCCGGCAAAAAGTTGTTTGAACAAAGAAGAGTAGAGTTGAAAAGAAGATCAGATCTCCTAACTTTACATGAGTATTAATTTGCAAAAGCCACCTAAAATTCCAATAATGTTTCTTTTGATTCACATCTGACTCAAGAACTGTCTCCTCTCTTCGTATGCTAAAATCTAAGGAAAACTCTGGCTTGTTGTTTACACAGCAACAGTGAAACAACATGGAGGCTGTTTTCAAAAGTTTCTAAAATACTGTCTCTGTGTAGCAAGAAGCCAAAATGCAGCAATACTTTTGTGTTTCATCCTGAAACTGTTGTTCAGAAAACAAAGTCATGACCAAAAAGTAAAGGGAGACAATGTTTCTCCCATGTTCAGTCAACGATTGACAGCTGTGTTGACCAATCACTGAGTCACAGATCATTCCAGAAATGTGGATGTCGGCTTCAAACCCACGAAAGAGTCTGCTCTGCTGTTGATTGGTCACACCTGATGAGGTCACACTGCCGTCCTCACACCTGTTCTGTTTCAAAAATAATCTGAATCCAGTCAGATAAAATATTTTTCAGCCTTGCTCGTCCTTTTCTGTCACACACGTGAGCGAGGTTTGACTGCAGGAAACTTCCAAACTTTTCTAAAAATGTCCACGACTGTTTGAGTCACAGCATGACTCACCTGGAATACAAGGACACACACTGAAACACACACACACACACACACACACACACACACACACACTGGTACAGTAACTCAGAATTTGTGTGCAGGTTTTGTGAAGTCCCTGATGAGCTCCTGTCACTGTTACCGTGCTAATCCTGCTCAGGACGTCTCCACAGTCAGAGCTCCGAGACCTGATTAACAACCAGCCTCACCTCCACACTGCTCCCTCACACACACACACACACACACACACACACACACACACACACACAAAAACTATCTTTAGCATCCCCTTAAAACCTGTAATAACGCAGGTTTCATTCAGGCCTGTTAGAACCTAAAATACCCAAAACATATCCAGTAATCAAAACACAAGGCTAAGTAGACCTGTCATTGGCTACAGCAGAATAAAGTGAAGGTTCTGGAGTGGCCATCTCAGTCTCCTGACCTCAATATCATTGAGCCACTCTGGGGAGATCTCAAACCTGCAGTTCATGCAAGACAGAGCAAGAATTTACAGGAACTGGAGGCTTTTTGCCAAGAAGAATGGTCAGTTTTACCATCTGAGAAAATAAAGACCCTCATCCACAACCAGCACAAAAGACTTCAAGCTGTCACTGATGTTAAAGGGGGAATGGAAACTTCTGATCAGGGTTATTTTGAAGTTTTGTTGTCATTATGATTTAAAAAGAGTAAACACTGTTGTGAAAAATGGCCAAGAAATCATTAATTCTACCAGAATGAATCAATACTGGACCCTGGCTTCCTATAAACGCATGTGACGAGCACTTTTTTTCATTTTTTCTGACATTAGTTCAACTGTAACGTCTGATATAACATCAGTTGTGTCAATAAAACTTCAACATGCAGGACAAGAACTGAAAAGTCGAGATGAACACACAGAGAAAAGGATGGATAAACTCTCACACACTCTTTCATGCACACACACACCCTCTCTGTGGTCCTCATTAAGGGGGGAGAAGGTCCAGACCTCCTCCTCCTCCTCCTTTCTGCTCTATTCCTCCTCTCTACTCGATCCTCTCACCTCTGACTCTGTTTCAAGTTCTCTGCACCAAAACTTTATCTCCTCCTCTTTCCTCTCTACTTTCTTTGGATCTTCTTCTTCTCACTGTTTTTGTTTTCTAACCTCCTCTCCCTGCAGAAATCCCCCTCTTTTCCCCAAATTCATCCTTTCATTTACTCCTTTTTATCTTCTTACTACGTCTTGTTTTAATTCGTCAGCCTGAGCTGGAACAACCTGAGCCCAAAGGTGTGTGTGTGTGTGTGTGTGTGAGTTTGTGTTTCTCTAGTGTGTAGTATTTCAAGCATCTGCGTCTGTTCAAACACACACACACACACACACGGGAATAAGTGCAAGTAGTGCTTATTTATCACCCCCCGAATCCCCGAGCCGAAAAACAGAAGAAGAGTGTTTTTTACTGCCTGTGTGTGTGTGTGTGTGTGTGTGTGTGTGTGTGTGTGTGTGTGTGTGTGTGTGTGTGTGTGTGTGTGATGTACCTACATACTTTACTGCCCTGAGCGTCTGTTTCTCTCGCAGTAATCAGAATTGAAAATGCAGCACATGCATTCTGCAGCAGCTAATCATCTTGTTCCGACAAATTTTATGACTTTTAAGCGTTTTTTTTTTTTCTTTCTTTCCTTTTTTTTTAACGGTGTCAGAAACATTCGTCACTTCCCAACAGCTCAGGAAAAAATGGACTCGTTTTACTCTGCTGTAATTATTTATGGGATGTATTAAGGAGAGAAAGAGCTGAGTTAATCGGCTGTTTGTCATCACAGAGGAAGGTAAGAATAAGAGGAACGTTTGTAACACGACTTAATCATCAGAGAATTTACAGATATTTACTGTCACTGAAGCAGATTCCTCTTCTTTTTTTACTTTCTCTGTGTTTATCAAACACTTACAGCTCCAGTCATCGCTGAACTGTCATCCACACTAAGGTCATCAAACTTCATCTCATGCTGTCTTCCAGGTCTGCTCTGAGTGATAAAAGTATCAAAATTTTGTGATAAAACATCAGATCTTCAAGATAAAAAGTCAATATTTGGGATAATAAAGTCAAATATTGATCTAAAAAGTCAAATACTCAATTAAGAATCAAATTTTTGAGACAAAAAAGTTGAAATCTTGAGATGAATTGTCAAAATAATGAGGAAAAAAATCAGACTTTTGAGGTAAAAAGTTCAATCTAAGGTATAAAAAGTCATCTTGTTGTGATTATACAGTCTAGATTCAGACATCAGATGTCAAAATTTTGATATTAAAGTGGAAAGTTGGAGATGAATAGTCACCACTATGAGACAAATAGTCAAAGTTATGGGATAAAAGGTCAAAAATTGAATTAAAAGTCAAATTTTGAGGCAAAAAGTTGAAATATGGAGAAAGGAAGTCAGAATTACTAGAAAACAAATTAAACTTTCAGGCTAAAAAGTCAAAGCCATGACATAAACAGTCACTAAGTTGAGATAATACGCTGAAAATTATGAGATAAGAGTCGGAAATTACAAGATAAAAGGGTAAACTTTGATATAGTCACTAATACGAGCCAAAAAGTCAAAAACTATGGCATAAAAAGTCAATGTTGATATAATACAGTCAAAAATATTGAGATAAGGTGTCAAAACTCTGAGATTCACAGTGGAAATTTTGAGATACGTAGTCAGTTTATGAAGACAGTCAAGTTTTGGAATTTTGAACTAAAATGACGAACGTGTAACAAAATAAGTAAATTTATTGAGATGATATAGTCAAAATTTTTAGAAAAAAACTTGGAGTTGGAGAAAGTCACTTGAATTTTGATCTCAAAGTCAAACTGATGGAACAAAAAGTCAAGGTGTTGAGATAAAGTCAAAACTTTTTAGATATTATGGTGAAAAATGATGGGAATAAAGTTGAAATTTGCCTTTTTTTTCTCTTTATAAGCAAAAAAAGAAATATCAACAAAGCCAGATCATTATGTTTTGTATTTAACTGATGTAAAATGAGATTTATACATGTTATCTATGTTTATATCATTGAAAATTTCACTTAAAGCAGGGTATGGGTTATGAAGCTACTTTGTCACCTTTGAGTATCTTTGAGTATTTTCTCCAACAGGCCGGGTAGGGGGTCGTCTTTTCTGGGGTTTTAGAAAATGATCAGCTTTCTCGACACAAACACTCCTGAACACTTCATCCTCTAATGTCTCTCTTTTGTCAACATTTACTCAGATTTCTTGTTACTTGAAGCATCATAACTATGTAGTTTTCCATCCCTCTGTTCTCCTTCTCCTCAGTAAAACCTCCAGCTCCTCTTGGATGATTCCCTGAGGTTTCCCCAGGTCAGATGGGATTCAAACGCCCTTCAGCGAGCTCTGGGTCCACCCTGGAGCCTCCTCCTGGTTTTTTATCTCACCCTCAGGGCGTCCTGATGTGATGCTCCAACCACCTCAAACATCTAAAAAGCTGCAGATTGAGTCTCCTGATCTTGTCCAAACATTTCTAAGAGGAAACTCTTTTTTTTTTTTTGCTCGGTGCCCAAAGCTCGGAGCCACCGGGGAGGATTCATCTGAAGCTGTGCCTTCAGGCTCAGACCCCCCCCCCAAGCTGCAACGATGCTACACCCATCCACCCGTCAGCCTCACGATCCATCACTCTGAACAAAACCAGAGGAACTTCAACTCTTCTGCCTGAAGCAAGGACTCACTGATTTTTCAAAAGAAGATACCACTGTTTCCTGCAAAGGTGCCTCTGTCGTTCACCTGGGTGATACAGCTTTTTATTCACGTCTTGATATTTTCAGGCCGTATCACAATCTACGATACATCTCAATATTTTTGCCTCAGCCTTGAGATGATGCTTTGATGCCTTCAATCAAACCAGAATAGTAAAACTAAATGTGGACTCTAGTCTTCAAATTCAAGCAGGAAAAAGTTGGGTGTTTTTTTTACAGCTGAAACCACAAAAATGTAACAAATCATTTTTTTATAACTTAGTATACCAATAAAAGTTGTGCATTTAAAAAAAAACAATGTACGAGTTTAGTAAACAACACAGTTAAATGCAACTATTTGTATCAAAATAAAGAAATACTCCCAAAACTTCCCCTTTACCTAGCAACCACACATTTTTGTGATTGGCTGGTATTGTGCACTTAGTGGTTGGGTGAAGACATGTAATAACTGTGTTTACTCTTATTAGATCATAATAACAACAGAAACTTCCAAAATGACCCTGATCAGAAGTTTCCATTCCCCCTTTAACATCAGTGACAGCTTGAAGTCTTTTGTGCTGGTTGTGGATGAGGGTCTTTATTTTCTCAGATGGTAAAACTGACCATTCTTCTTGGCAAAAAGCCTCCAGTTCCTGTAAATTCTTGCTCTGTCTTGCATGAACTGCAGGTTTGAGATCTCCCCAGAGTGGCTCAATGATATTGAGGTCAGGAGACTGAGATGGCCACTCCAGAACCTTCACTTTATTCTGCTGTAGTTAATGGCAGGTCCACTTGGCCTTGTGTTTTGGATGAGAGAGTAAACACAGTTGTTTGTTAATAAATGTCTTCACCCAACCACTAACTATGAGTGAATGAAAAGTTTTTGTGTTNCGCCGTCAGGCCGCTCGCCGTCAGGCCGCTCTGCTCGTTTGCATTGAGCGAGGGTCGAGTCCACTTTGTGGTTGTAACAGCTTCAACCAGACCTGAACTCTGAGACACTGAATACCAACACACACACACACACACACTGTGACGGCCCCTGAAGCCGTCTACGGTTGTGTGTGGCACTGTTGAGCTGCCCTGCTCTCTCTTGTAGGTGACGTGGCGGTGGTCATGATGGAGGTGGAGTTGCGTGATGGTTAACCTGAAACACCTGGCCAGTGTGAGGGTTGGGCCTACTTCTTCCTTATTCCAGATGCTTACAGAATTGACTTTGCTTTTTAGAACAATAAAAAACAAACGTAAACCGGTTTAAACCTTGGAGTTGTCTCCTTCATTTGGTGCGCCTGAGAGCCGGGCGTAACAAATTGGGGGCTCGTCCGGGACAACACACACACTTTTAACCATTCTGAATATTTACAGCGTCAGAGAACTTTTAGACTGAAGTGCTGCCCTAGTTTCTTCTTCCAGATAATTTACACATGGACTCAAAACAGACAGAACAGCAGAGGAAACAAATATTATATTTCATGGTAAGAACCTCACTGATAATATTATTAATAATAATAATAATAATAATAATACAAGACATAAAATAAAAATGCTACTTTTGTCATCACACACATTTCACAGCAACAGAATAATTGATTTTGCTGCTTGATTATTTTTGTTTCTCAAAATTTGACTCTGTATCTCATTACTTTGACTTTCTGTCTCAAATTCTTGACTTTATTATAACAAAGTTTTAGTTTTTTACTAATTACTTTGACTTAAAGCTCAAATAATTAGCTTTTTTTTTGTCTTAAAATTTGACTATAGCTCAAAATCCTGACTCTTGTCCCGTAATTTTGACTTTTAAATCTCAAACTTTCACCTTTTCCTCTCAAAATTTTGACTTTATCACAAAGTTTTGCTTTTTCTGTTGCTACTTTGACTCTTAAGCTAAAAATTTTGGCTTCCTTGCAGCAAAATTTATATTTTTTTCTCTTAAACTTTGTATTTCATTACTTTGACTTTCTGTCTCAAATTCTTAACTTTATCACAATAAAGTTTTTCTCTCATTACTTTGACCTTGATTTGACTTTTTTTATCTTAAAAATTTGACTTGCGCTCAAAATTTCGACTCTTATCCCGTAATTTTGACTTTTAAATCCTAAATTTCAACTTTTTGTCTAAATATCTTGACTTTCTAATCTTAAAATTTTGCTTTTTCTCTAATCATTTTGACTTTTAAGCTCAAAACATACACTTTTTATCAAACACATTGCTCTTTTAACAGCAAAATTTAGATTTATTTTCTCAAAATTTGACTTTGTATTCAATTATTTTGACTCTTAATCTCAAATTTCAACTTCTGGTCTCAGAATCTTGACTTTTTTATCACAAGTTTTAGTTTTTTCGCTCAGTACTTTGACTTTAATTTGACTTTTTTATCTTAAAAATTTGACTTGCGCTCAAAATTTCAACACCTGTCCCGTTATTTTGACTTTTACATCCCAAATTTCAACTTTCTGTCTTAACATCTTGACTTTCTAATCTAACATTTTGCTTTTTTTCTCAGAAATTTCACTCTTTATCTCAAATTCTTTTAGTTTTTACAGCAAAATTTAGATCATTTATCTCCCTTTTCCTGTCATTTTGACTTTTTAATCCCATGATTCTGACTTCTTGTCTCAAAATCTTAATTTTTGTAATCTCAAAATTAGACTTTTGACTCATTACTTTGACTTTTTATCTCAAAATGTCAACCTCTTGCACAATTTTGATGTATTATCTGAAATTTTTGGCCTTTTTCCTTAAAATTGGACATCACTTCAGCCAAAAACAAAAAACCAATACGTATCACATAAGTGTATTTCCACTTCAACATTTTCCGTCTGAAAGCTTCAAGCATTCAGAAAACACAGAACATTTTGGAAATTTTATAAAATATTCTGGTCAAAATTTTCCACCAAAAAGAAAAACATGTCCAGGAAAAAGAGAACGTTTAGTCGGTTTAGTGTAACCCTGACAGTTAACAGAGTGGTTCCTATAGTGTGGCTAAAGCTCTGTGCTAACACACACACACACACACACACACACATTTGCAAATACACACACTGATTTCAGGAGCAAACCTGAGGTTTAACCACTTTAATCCTCGCTCTCTTTTTCATCAAAGACAGATTAGCTCCACAAACACACACATTGATCTGTAAGACAGGTCTTGACTCCTCACACACACACACACACACACACACTCTCTCACACACACTCACATGTGGTCAAATACAGTATCTCTTTCTTTCTACTCAGTGCTGATTGATCAAAGATTTAATCTATGTTTCCAAAAAAGCAGATATCTGAGAGTGAGGAGAGTTTATGAAATGAGCAAAACATCAATGTCAAACTCAGCGTGCATAAGTAAGCTGCACACACACACACACACACACACACACACACACACTCAACAAAGGAAAAACACTGTGTTTGTGTGTTTGTTTGTGTGTGTAAGTCAGTACCACCTGAGGTCATTGTGTTGAAACCAGGTCAGCTTATTGCCCGACCGGAGAGCAAGGACACACACACCCAGGGGCTCCGGTGTGTGTGTGTGTGTGTTGGTGTGTGTATTTATAGCTTCAGACAGGTGCATAACCCCCCAACACACATTTACTCCTCTACCTCACATCATCGTCCTGGTTCTGTGTGTGTGTGTGTGTGTGTGTGTGTGTGTTCCCCTGAGCCTGTCATTGGCCTCTTTCTGACTGTAATGTTAAACTCTGATGTATTTTTACCTCTCTCTCTCTCTCTCTCTCTCTCTCACCTGTCAGTGACCTTGGTCGAACGAACACACTCCCCCTAAAGGCACCTTCTTCTCCTCAAAGTCAGGTTTCATCGCACGGATGTAAGTTTTAAACGTCTGCAGGGAAAAATTATCCCGACGAAAGCGTCTCACGGACAGACAGAGAAACGCCTGAGAGCTCCATGTCTCTGATGTTATCGTCCTCTGCTGTGGTGTGAGCTCAAATTTCTACCACAGAATGAAAAAATGGGGCAGTTTTTGGAGACTAAGGCTTGGTAATTAATCACAAATTAGATTAAATCACAAATGTCCTGTTATAATATTCTAATCACAAACTGCATTATTTCTTTGGCCTGAAATTGTGTCAAGATATCAGATACAGTTTTTGCAGTAGACGTTTTCTGTTCTACACCAGAGTTACTCAACCAAAGAGACAAACTATGAAAAACTACCTTTACAAAAGAAATGATCTAAGTGGTAAAAAGAGGCAAAAACAGCAAAGAGAAGCAATAAAACTTAGTTTGAGGGAGTAAAAATGGCCAAAAAAAGCAACAAAAATACTTAAAAAGTAGCAAAAAATGGTCAAAAAGTGACAAAAAAGGAGCAAAAATCGGCTAAAATGACCAAAAATCAACAAATATTAGCATGAAAACTATTGGAAGCAACTTTAAAAGCAATCAGACAGTAACAACATGATGAAAAAAAAGTTACAAAAAACAGTGAAAAGTGGTTAAAAAAAAATGGCCAAAGTTAACAAAAATGGCAAGAGTGTTTAGGTGAAACTTGGAAAATGGTTAGTTTGTTGTAAAAAAATAAGTAAGTAAATGCTCCAAAAATTGGAAAGAAAGAGTTAAAAGTGTCAAAAATGGGCAAAAACTATAAAAGTTGGTAAGAAAATTGGGAGTGAACCTGGAAAATAGTGAGAATAAATCAGAAAAATGGTCCAAAATAGTCAAAAAAGATGAGAAAAGTGACCTAAATGGACAAAAAGCAGCAAATATTGGCGAGAAAAAATTTGGAGGAAGCTTCAAAAAATTCAGAAAGTAGCAAAAATGGTGGAAAAAGTGATAAAAACATTGAAAAGAGGTAAAAAAAAAAAACGCTAAAGTTAACAAAAGTGGCAAGAACTTTTGGTCAGTTTGTTGCAAAAAAAATAAATAAGTAAATGCTGCAAAAATGGCAAGTAAGAGTGAAAAGTGTCAAAAATGGGTAAAAATAATAAAAATTGGTGAGAAAATTGGGAGTGAACCTGGAAAATAGTGAGAAAGAATCAAAAAATGGTCCAAAATAGTCAAAAAAGATGGGAAAAGTGACTTAAATGGACAAAAAGCAACAAAATTTGGCAAGAAAAAATTGGAGGAAGCTTAAAAAATTTCAAAAAGTAGCAAAAATGGTGGAAAAAGTGACAAAAACAGTAAAAAGAGGTTAAAAAATGGCCCTAAGTCAACTTACATGAAATCTGGATAATAGACAGTTGGTCCAAAAGTGGCAGAAAAGAGTGAAAAGTGTCAAAAATTGGCAAGAAAACTGGGAGTGGACCTAGAAAACAGTGAGAAGGTTTTTATAAATGGTCTTTAAGTGTTAAAAAAGAAGGTAAAAGTGGTTAAAATGTGTAAAAATCAGTCCCAGTTGTAGTGGTAGTGGGTTGTTGTTGTTGTGCTGTAATTAATGAAACTGTTCATGTTCAAAATGAGTTTGCTTGAAAACAGAGACAATGGGAACATGGTAATAACTGCAAATATAGGAAATAGTAACGGCTATTGGGTTATTTTTGAAAATTATTTCCAGGCGTATCGGCGACTCGCCTATCGTGTAGATTTCTAACTTCCTGTGGACGTCTCAGAGTTTGGACTCTTGTAGGAAACTGAATCTCCACAGAGCGATCATTAATCTGTCAGGAGGAAACTTTCCGTCTGCTCTCTTTGTCCCGCTCTGAGGTCTATAGATCTACGGTCGGAGAAATACGAGACAAGATGGGGCCGTAATATTGACAGGCCTGAGTGTGCGTGTGTGTGTGTGTGTGTGTGTGTGTGTGTGTGTGTGTGTGTGTGTGTGAGTGCATTCATTTGTAATGCAGGCTGGCAGCCAGAGTGAAGACTGTGATTAATGAGCCTCAGAGTTTAAGATGCTAATCACCTGCAGACACACACACACACACACACATCTACAACAACACCCCTGTCTGTGTGTGAGAGAAATGTGACTTTTTCATGTAAAACACTTTGATTATTTGACAGATTTCAACATGGACACACTCAGAGAAAAGTCCACTCAATCCTGAATCCTCTGTCCCCATCATTTCCTGGTGTATGCATCTATTTCTACACTTAAACTGACATTAACACAAGAATTACATCAAAATATGTCCTGTTATAATATTCTAATCACAAACAGTGCAACATTTCTATAATGAAATGTATCAAAATATCAGATATAGTGTCTGCAGTAGATGTTTCTACACCAGAGTTACTCAACCAAAGAGACAAACTGTCGAAAACTAACTTCACAGAGAAACAATCGAGGTGGTAATAAGAGGCAAAAACAGCAAAGAGGAGCAATAACACTTAGTTTTAGGTAGTAAAAATGGCCAAAAAGCAACAAAAAATGGCCATTAAATTGGGATAACATCTGGAAATACTCAAGAAGTAGCAAAAAAATGGTCCAGAAGTGTCAAAAAACAGAGGAAAGTGACGAAAATTGACACAAGGCAACAAAAATTAGCAAGGAAAAAAAATTGAAAGTAGAAAGAAAGTAGCAAATATGGTGAAAAAGTGACAAAAAACAGTGACAAATGGTAAAAATGGCCACAGTCAACAAAAATGGCATGATATTTTGAAATAAACATGGTCAAAATTGTCAGTTTGTAGCAAAAACTGGTCCAAAACTGGCAAAAAAAAAATTAAAAAATGTCAATGATGTGAGAAAACAAAGAAAAAAATTGGTAAGAAAATTTGGATTGAACCTGGAAATTAGTGAGAAGAAATCAAACAAGGTAAAAAAAGACTGAAAAGGGACTAAGATAAACAAAAATCAACAAAAAATGGCAAGAAATTTTTGAGGAAGCTAGAAAATTTGGTGAAAAAGTGACAATAAACAGTGAAAAGTGGTAAAAATAAAATTGGCCAAAGTCAACATACATGGCAATGAATTTGGCATTGAACTGAGGTATAGTCAGTTTGTAGCAAAAAATTGGACCAAAACTGACAAAAAAAAAGTGGAAAAAAGTGGCAAAAACAGCAAGAAATAGCCATTAAATGAACTAAAGGTGGTAAAAATGGTCTAAAAGCAGCAAGAAATCAGCGAGAAAATTGGGAGAAAACATGAGAAATACACAGGAAATTGTCCAAAAGCGGAGAAAAAAATAGTGAAAAGTGACTAAAATTGGCAAAAAGCAAAAAAAATCCAAAAGAAAATTCTGAGAAAACTTCAGATGTCGTCAGAAAGTAGCAACAAATGGGTTAAAAAGTGACAGAAAAACAGTGACAAGTGGTAATTTCTGTCTTCAAAAAACTTGAAATAAGACATTATTGGGAATTGATGGTTGAAAGTGGATCATATCAAGAATAATAAGACACTATTTCCTTAAAAATAAGACAAAACTACTTGATATATTTCAGTTTTTGCAGTTTAGGACCTGAACTCTTTGAATAAAGGATCTTTGGAAAAATTTAAGAGTCAAAATGAAACAAAAAGTGCAGCTGAGTTTGTGAAACTCTGAGAGAATCTGAGCTGAACACACTCAAAGTTTCAGTTTGGGAAACAGGGTTTTGTTTCCGTGTGTGTGTGTGTGTGTGTGTGTGTGTGTGTGTGTGTGTGTGTGTGTGTGTTGACCGCTGCTCAGAGCTGTCAAAGGGCGACAAGTTGAGGTGAGGAGAGGTCCCCACGGTGTGTGAGTGTAAAAGTGTGTGTGTGTCTGAAAGAGAAAATGAGTCAATGCTCNAATTTGTGTCTTCAAATAACTTGAAATGAGACATTTTTTTGGACTTGTCAGTTGAATGTGGATCATGTCAAGAATAATAAAACACTATTTCCTTAAAAATAAGACAAAACGACTTGATATATTTCAGTTTTTGCAGTTTAGGACCTGAACTCTTTGAATAAAGGATCTTTGGAAAAATTTAAGAGTCAAAATGAAACAAAAAGTGCAGCTGAGTTTGTGAAACTCTGAGAGAATCTGAGCTGAACACACTCAAAGTTTCAGTTTGGGAAACAGGGTTTTGTTTCCGTGTGTGTGTGTGTGTGTGTGTGTGTGTGTGTGTGTGTGTGTGTGTGTGTGTGTGTGTGTGTGTGTGTGGATCAGCAGGGGTAGGAACCCAGGTGACTGACAGCTGGTCTGGACCAGGGTGGTCGGGTGGAACGAGCTTCAACACAGCCCAGTAACCACAGCTCTCCACACACACACACTCACACACACACTCACACACACACACACACACACACACACACACTGAAAACTGGAGCATCCTTGAGCATTGACTCATTTTCTCTTTCAGACACACACACACTTTTACACTCACACACCGTGGGGACCTCTCCTCACCTCAACTTGTCGCCCTTTGACAGCTCTGAGCAGCGGTCAACAC
Source organism: Thalassoma bifasciatum (assembly GCA_008086565.1). Taxonomy (NCBI): domain Eukaryota; kingdom Metazoa; phylum Chordata; class Actinopteri; order Labriformes; family Labridae; genus Thalassoma; species Thalassoma bifasciatum. The sequence continues at coordinate 90,816 of RPOG01000579.1, read as the reverse complement.
AGTGTGTGTGTGTGTGTGTGTGTGTGTGTGTGTGTGTGTGTGTGTGTGTGTGTGTTACGGTGAACTCCTGACAGATACACTCTCCCTCTTTCCTCCCTGTCACAGTGCTGGCTGCCTTACCAATGCATGGACACACACACACACACACACTTACACACACTGTGCTTCAGAAATACCTTCAGCTGTAAAATCTGAGACTTTTACTCAAATAAATTTTGGGATAAAGTCAAAATTCTGAGTTAAAGGGTCAAACTTTGGAGATAAAATGTGAAAATATTAAGCCAAAAAGGTGATTTTCGGTCGTTAAAAGTCAAAATAGTGAAAAAAAAGTCAATTTTAAGACAAAATGTCAATGTATAGAGATAAATAGTCAAATTCTAAGCCAAAGAGAAAAAAAATAAAATTAAATGTTAACAATTCGAGATAACACAGTAAGATTTTGGGATAAAAAATCTACGAATGTAGGACGAGAGTCATTATATCTACACCTAACCCTCAATTAAAGCCCCCTGAAGTTTTACACATTAAAGTTATTTGACTGTAAACATTCAAATTAGTGAAAAAGACTCATTTTTATTGCTTGAAACAAATCCAAAGAAATGGAAGCAGCAGAGTTTCTGTCCAGTTTTCTCATCAAAGCTTCAGTTTTTAACATGTACTTTAAAGAAGCTGATTAAACCAAACACAGTCCAGATCACAGAGACAAATATGAGGAACTAAACTTTCAGATTTTCTTTTCCTGAGCAGAATTAAACCATCAAGGCTGAACACGGAGCCTTCAGATTTTCTTAGACGCTGGTTCAGGCTGAATTTTGCTCTTTTTGTGGAGGACGACTGAAGAAAAGACATGAAGGAGGAAAACAAAATGACCTCGTTGGAAGTCTTCAAAAGCAAAAAGCATCAAAACAGATAACAAACAAGGACGGCATGTTACTCAGGACATGAGAAAACACTCAAATCTTCATCACGGGGTAAAAGTAAAGTGACCAAACGTCCTTTTTTTCCCAGACATGTCCCTGTTTTTGGTCTTAAAGTCATGTTCGAAATGTTTAGGTTTGATCTGACTGTTTCTGACAGAAAATGCTGAAGTAAAAATGCACTTTTACTTTTATGAACTGCACTCTTTTCCTCGTAGCCGTAACAATGGTTGATAAATTTTCAACGCATATTAAGTCAAATCTTGAAATAGAAAATCAAAATTTTAGATTAAAACTCAAAATTTAAGGGCAAAAAAGGCATTATTCAGTGGTAAAAGGTCAAAATAATGAAGAGAGTCTAAATTTAGACCTGAAAAGTTTAAATATAGAGATAAAAAGTCAAAATTCTGGGATAAAAAAGTACAAATTTAAAATCAAAGGGCAAAATTTGAGATAAAAGTCATTATTTTTAGAAAAACAAAGTCCAATTTTGGGATAAAAAAGTCAAAACGTTGAGGGAAAAAAATGATTTTTTTTGTGGCTGAATGTCAAAATAATGGGGAAAAAGTCAAAATTTGGAGAATAAAAGTCAAAGTATTTGGATGAAAAGTCAATATTGTGAGTTAATAAAGTCAAAATTGTGACATAAAAAGTGAAAATTGTTAAAATCAAAGTTAAAAAATGTAAGCCTAGAAGTCAAATATAGATTAAAAGTCAACATCTTTCAATATTTCAAATAAGGTTAAAATTATAAGAGACATGAATCTTTGAGATAAATAGTCATTGTTTTACAAAACAAAAATCCAACTTTTGAGATGAAAGTCAAAGTTATTAGATGAAAATTAATATTTTGAAGTATGTAAGAACAAAAACTTGTGATAAAGTCAAAATTAAGAGATAGAGAGTTGAAATTTTAAGATAAAGAGTCAAAATCATGAGACATTTTGACTTAAAATGTCCAGAAAAATATACTTTCTTTTTTTCAAATGGTAGAAATGGGCTTCTATTCATTATTTATGTTTTCATAATAGAAAATGTCGACTTTGAACAGAAAAGGATAGCTGGGGGGGGGTCGTCTTCTCTTTTTGGAGTGTCTGAAATATGGTCACACGGAAAAGAGGAGCCTTAAAGTCGACGTGAAGTGATGTTCAAGTATTTCCAAACTCAGGTTTAGTGTTTGAGTTTCTTCTTCTGGAGCTCTTAGGTCACTGACACGGCAGAAGCTGCTGTTTTTGTTCCTACATCTGTGTGTGGGAGGATGCTTTTTAGCCTCATTAAACTTTGAGCTCCCACCGAGGAGCCGTGGACTAACATGGCCTCCCTCCAACAGCTGCTTCACACTCATTAGAGACTTAGCTTCCAGCCATGCTAACATGATAACAACACGCTAACAACATGTGACGGAGGCTTTGACAAGTGTGAGATGGCAGAGAGAGAGAGAGAGGGAGCAGTCACAGGAACTACACCTGTTTCCACCAGGGTGAATGATTTGGCCTAAAATCAATACCTTGATTTTTTTTTTTGGCTATATCTCGATACACGATATCTATCTCGATATTTTGATTTCTCCTGTAAATCACTATATTAAATGTTCAATTCAACCCTTTAATTAATGAAATGACACCAGTATAATGATTCAAACAGACCTTTCAGTCAGATTTATAACATTTGCTGCCAAAAAGGGAAAAATCAAAATCAGGTCAAGTTTAACAAACCGTTTACTCCAAAACACACTTTATATATTTACATATTTTCAATTCCAGTAAAAGATTTCATTCAGATTTGTTTATCTGGTTGAATGTATCACATGACTGTCTCAATAGATTTCTAAAATTACAACAATGAAGATTGAAAAAAGTTGAAAATAACATGAACTGAAACTGAGGATGACTTAATCTAACTTTTATTTCCATAAATCAGCTTCTTGTTACTGTTTGTCGATCTGAAAGGACTCTGTTAGTGACTTCTGTCTCTGAAGTTTTGTGGTGTAATGTTATTTTTACGGTATGCTCTTATTTTGAAGGACACGCAGGTTCATAACAGGAAGTTAGTTGGGCAATAAACCGAGACGCGTGAATGAACGCTCCGTGAAACGTCTGTAGGAATCTTTAATGTGCAACACGACAGTTAGAGGATTCTCCCCCTTCCTCTGTTTACTTAACAGCTCAGAGTTTTATTTTTAGAGCGTTATTAGACCTTTGTGTACGTTTGTGGTGACGCTGCAAAACTTTTTTCTCGCATTTTTTTGGTATTCAGCGGTAAATAACGCCAAATGAAGCTCAGACAGAATGAAACTGAACCTTAAGTTCACGTCGTGTTTGTTTCTCTTCTTTGTGGTGAAGAGCTGAGAGATAATCAGGTGAGGATCACACAGGTGACAAAGCAGCGTCTTTTCTCTCAAAAACACACATGAGGAGAGTTTTCTGGATGGACGGGGGAGTGAACTGTTTAGTGTGAGAAGCAGCAGCAGAGAGAGAAAGAAACGCAACTGAAGAAAATTACAGACTGACATCTCAAAACATTTACCTGGCAATTTATACTCAATTGGTCGCGATATAGTTATTTTATACATCCCACAGGCAACAACCCGCGATAAATCGAGTATATTCCATATATCCCCCAGACCTAGTTTCCACCATCACAGGACGTCACACACAGAAGAAATGCTCCTTTAAAAGACATCAGCACACACACCTGGACCCCCCCCCCTTCCTCCTCCCCTGTGGACACTCATCAACACCTCCAGGTGCAGACACACAGACAGGATCACCTGAATACAGACGCTCTTTTTGCACACATCACTTTGCATCAGCAGGAGTTTTTTTTTTTTTTTTAAACCACCTATAATCATGAGGCAGCTCTGATGGATGCTCCTCTTTTATCCACCTCTGCTCTGGAAACTTCACTTTTCTCTCCCCGCTTTGAGAGAAGCTGCTGGAAATAAAGAGGGGGGGGGGTTGGCTGTTGTGGGTCAGAGGGCTGAACAGAAATGGAAAGAGAAGGTGGGAGTTAGAGCTGGATCAATAAGTCAGCTCTGCTTTATCAGTCAGTATTAGTGGGAATTAACCTTTAACCCGCGCTCTCAAACACAAACACATCCTCTAATTGCAAATGTCTTGTAGCCGCGAGGTGCTATCGACAGCAGCTTATCACGAACTGTTTAAGGATCAGTGTGTGTGAGAGTGTGTGTGAGAGTGTGTGTGTCCCTGAGCTCTGATCCTGTCAGACAGACTCAGTTTTAAAGGTTCACAGATTTGTGAAGCCACAGTTCAACTCTGAACTATAACAGTTTTTTTCTTCCATTGGCTTTAAATCTGAAAAACAAACTGATTCTACTGATAATGTTTTTGGTTAAGTGAAGAAAAATTATTCTACTATGTTACAAACTACATCAGAGTAGTTACCTCAACAACCTGTAATATGTTTGTTTCATTTCATGAGTTAAATTTTTTTAAGTGTATCTTCAACATGGACCAAAGTGTCTTTCTCTTCATTCATTCATTCTTTTCTAATTGTTGGAATATTGAACCGATATTCAATAATTTCTACATGGATTTGAGTAGAGCTTGGGTCTAGTGTGAGTTCAACTTGAGTTTTGAGAGAGTGAGTTTGGCGTAAAGTTTGTGTGAGTTTAGAGTGAGTTGGGAGAACGTTTGGCATGAAATATGAGTAAGCTTGAAGTGAGTTCAGCTTAATTTCTGGGTGAGAAAGTATAACTTGAAGTTTGTGTGAGTTTGAAGTGAGTTAAGAATAAGTTCAGCTTCTGTTAAGGGTGAAGTTTGTGTAAGTTTGGAGTGAAGTTGGTGTGAGTTTGGAGTGAGTTTGGCATGCGCCTGGAGTGAAGTTGATGTAAGTCTGGGGTAAATTTGGTGTGAGTTTGGCATGTGCCTGGAGTGAAGTTAGCATGAGTTTGGAGTGAGGTCACTTGAGTTTGGGGTGAAGTTAGTGTGAGATTGGAGTGAGTAAGGCTTAAGTTTGGAATGAAGTTTGTGTGAGTTTGGAGACACTTGTAGACAGTTTGGAGTGAAGTTGGAGCAACGTTGGAGTGCTGTTGGAGTGAAGTTGGTGTGAGTTTGGATTTAGCCCAGCTTGAGTTTGGAGTGAAGTTGGTGTTAGTTTTGAGTGAGTTTCTCTTGAGGTGGTCATGAGTTTGGAATGATTTTGGAGTTAGTTCCTCATGAGTGTTGCCTGAGTGAGTATCTTTGTTATTATATTATAACAGTATTATATTAAAATAAGTTATTTCAGTAATTTCAGGGTGTTTGAGTTGAACATGAGTAAAGTGTAGACTGGTTTCGAGTTTGCCATGAGTTTGATGTGCGATCATGGTAAGTTAAGCCTGAGTTCAGTGTGAGTTTGGGGTTAGTTTAGCCAGAGTTTTGCGTGATTTAGTCTTAACAAAGAATGAGTTCATTGGTGTGAGTCAGGCGTGAGTTCTGCATGAGTTCTGCGTGTGTTTGCTCTAACTACAGCATGAGTTGGGGATGATTTTGAGGAGAGTTTGATGTGACTCTGTGTGAGATTGGTGTGGGTTGATGAGTTGAAGCGTTGGTTTGGTGTAAGAGTTTGGTTTAAGTTCAGTTTGGGCAGATTTTGGGGGGAGCTGATGTGGAAAGTGTTGGGTTTGAGTTCAGTGTGAGTTCAGTTTGGGCAACATTATGTTCTGTTACATGAAGAAACAATACGTGATGTCATATTAGTTTATAAGATACATGATATGGTTTCACACTCAATAAATGGCACCATACCAGCAAAATACAAGGCACACAAAACTCATCATTATATCTGATAAACAGCAGAAACCAACCACTCAGTGACCCAGGGAGTCATATTTGTGCAGAGTTTCAGCGTCAAATCCATATTTTCTCTGACCTGTAGCCTCATTCTGTCCCTGAATCCTTCCTGCTGTGTTCACAAAAACCTTCCTGCTTTCTGTCTCTGTTTTAGAGTTTCACCTGCTTCAGCCGTCACCTCGCTCACCTCCTAATGCAGCGATGAGGACAGAAAAACAACATCGCTTTAACACACTTAATGCAATCAGAGCGCTGCAGGTCAAACGTGCAAACAGCATGTTAATGACATGCAAATGAGCGCCACAATTACTGAGACCAATCTGAGTTTCCAGCATTGTTCCAGGAGCCAGGCACCGGCACTAACGAGCTGAGGAGGTGACCGGAGTTAATTGAATTTTGGATTGTGGACGTTATCAGGTGAAGAATGGAAGCAAGAGAGGGAAACAGAGAGAGGGGGTAAGAAAATGACAAATTGTTTCATTAATAATGGATATAAACTTAGAGAGCGCCTGGAGAAATGTTTCATTTCACATCATTTCTTTGTATACAGCTTTTTTTGACCTCTCCGTGTCTCCATACATCCTTTAAGAGTTAGGAAGCTGAACTAGAGGAGCTAATATCACAGAAAGTCTCCTAAAACGATACACATACCTCGCATAAACTTTGGCGACAATTTTCCCAGCTGCTTAACATTTATTTAAACATCTTACGCCAAACTTTAAGAAAATTTTACAGTATAATTTTGTTCGGGTATCAACATTTCTTTATTTTAAATTCCTGAAAGACTGGGCTCCTGTGAGAAACTTTGATTTTTGTGTTGACTTTGGCGCCCCCTGTGGACAAACTGGTGCATGTTATCTCTTTTCTGATCCTGTCCTGTTCACATGTATGTAAAAAGAATCTGTCTGTGTTGTGAAAAATGCAAACACAGTCTTTTTTTCAGCACTTATTATCTATTTATCTGCCTTTTTTGTCTTTTGGTATTTTCAAAATAAAAGTCTGTGTCTTTCCAATAGCACTTAAAGCAGTCATTCCAAAACTACGCAAACAAAGACTTTTATTTACAGCACTTAAAATCTATTTATCTAAAGAAAATAATATTTGCACAACCCCACAATAATCCAGGTCAAATCAGGGGATCTGTTAGTGCATTTATTCCAGTTTTTTTAAATGTTTTTTTGTGTGTATCTGGTTTTACTTTAGCTCTCTGTACAGCACTTTATGGTCTTCTAAAGTGTAGTTCTTTTAAAGTGCTTTATAAATAAAGTTGGTATGGTATTTTCATAGTTTAAGCCAAACAAAAACATGCCTGTTTATAGATTTAACATTTTGGATTGGGTCCCTTCAAACAGTGGATTACTGGGAAAAAAGGTTGAGAAACACTAAGAGTGAACCAAACATTGTAGAGAATTGATCAAATTGTAAAGCCAAACTACATGTTAGCTGGAGATATTCTAACTGTTCTCTTTTTTTATTTTCTTGAAAACAAATTAAAAATCATTATTTGAAGGCTTTTTTAAAACTTGCTGCATGAAGAAGAAATTAAATCCTGAAATAAATGCACTAATTTAAAAAAAGAAATGAGTCAGAAGGATAAAAACAAGGTGCAAAGTTGGACCTTATAACATGGGACTCTATGAGGATCGATCCACGTTTGGGGAAGGCCTCTAGTGGCAGCTTGAGGAACTGCAGTTTTTGGCATTAATGTATTGATTTTTCTAGTTTTTTTCCAGATTAATTCTGGATGGTTGAAAAAAAAAGTCTCTGTATTCTTTACTGAGTTTAAACCAACAGTCTGGTTTCACAGTGACCAGTTCTCTGAGTTTAGTTTAGGAAACCTTTAAGACCTGACCCCGACCTGGACCAGCGCCTCTGGGGGCCGAGATGCCAAACGTAGCTTAATTAGAGATAGGTTTATGGGTAAGTGTGTGTGTGTGTGTGTGTGTGTGTGTGTGTGTGTGTGTGTGTGTGTAAGTGTATGTGTGTGTGTTGGTATTCAAGGTCCAAACAGCCAGTATCAGTATTCTAAGACTGTATTCATTCACTGTTTTTCTCCAGCAACTAGACCTCAATTACTGCTGCCAATCAAACACACACACACACACACACACACACACACACACACACACAGAGTCACAGTGTGTGAGACCGAGCAAAAGTCACAGAAACCAACACTCCCTCGCTCTCTTTAAAGATGATTGAAATGATTCATTAATTTATGAATGATAATTAAACACCAGGCGTCGTCTGCAGCGTGACCTGTGTGTGCATAAATGTGTGTGTAAGTAGATAAATTAAGATCAAAGATTATTCTGGCGTCTTTAATGAAAACCATCGGGCTTTCACCGAGAGAGAGAGAGATGCTGTAATTATTTAAACACGCTTTCAAAATAAAAGAAGAGAATATTGAGAGTGACCTTGTGGACCTACACTGCCTGAAGGATGTGGAACACAAACACACACTCACATACACCTGTAGGGTTGTTTTCATTCACACACACACACACATTTTGACCTATTTCTAGTCGGAGGAAACACACAAACACACGGACCAACATCAGCCTGTAAACACAGGCCTGAAGGGCTGCACAATATCATCCTTTCATAATCGTAATCATAAGATTCACAACATTCATGCCCCCAGGTGTGTGAGGTAAATATAATATATCTGAATATATTTGAGCCTTTCAGTCAAGTTTACATTGCTTTTCTACGTCCAGTCACATCATTAATAGATGTAAATGGGCATTTGTTTACATGTTTGACCATGCAGCAACTCACACAGTTCGAGCACCTTCACATCGTTCTAAACTAGATTTTCATGGATATTAATCCATGAGAAACTTAGATGGAAAGATCATGTCAGTTTTCTTAGCAGTAAGATTACAAAACCTGTGGATTTATTTATTTATTTTTCGCATTTTTCTTATATCTCAACCTTATATTGTAACATTAGGTGACATAACGTTAGGTGTATTCAAAAAGATGAAGACAAGAACTACTTTGCTTTTTAAAACAATAAAAAACAAACGTAAAGGCCAAATTTGGAACCTCAACAGAGGAAGTAAACCACGCGGACTCTCGGCCCGCATTGTTTAACCCCCACGCTCTCCAGGGCCCAAATTTAGGGCCTGCTCGGGGGTTAAACAATGCGGGCCGAGAGTCCGCGTGGTTTACTTCCTCTGTTGACCAAGGTTTAAACCGGTTTACGTTTGTTTTTTATTGTTTTAAAAAGCAAAGTCAATTCTGTAAGCATCTGGAATCGGAGCGACCCGGGCAACCCTCACACTGGCCAGGTGTTTCAGGTTTACCATCACGCAACTCCACCTCCATCATGACCACCGCGACGTCACCTACAAGAGAGAGCAGGGCAGCTCAACAGTGCCACACACAACCGTAGACGGCTTCAGGGGCCGTCACACTTTGCAAAGGTCAATCTCGTTTAAGGAGGCAGAGAATGACAGAGAGTCTTTTATCATCATTTCAGGGAGAATTCAGCTCAACAGAGAGGAGCAGGATACTTCAAACAAATATCACAATGTCATTTTTACCAATATTGTGCAGCCCTACCTGAAAAAACTACAACTAACACCATCACAAATATTCAACCCTGACCCTCTAACCCACATCAGCTCAGAGCATCAGGTGGAAAAGTCAAGACACACTTTTCTGTTGACGTCTGAGGTGGAAACAGGTGAACGTGAGTCAAGACAGTTTCTGTTTCAAAGACTTTTTTATCACCTAATAAAATGCGACTCATTTACACCGCAACGTCTTTGACGTGGTAGTGACAGAGGTTGAAAATTACTGGCAAGAGTCTCAGAGAAAGAGAGAAACAACCTCGACTATAAAGGGTTTCTGCAACAGTAGTAAGCCTGTTACTTTTCAGTACTAGAGAGAGAGAGAGGAGGTAAAGAGAGAGACAGAGAGCCAATTATGCCGTATAGTTCAGCGCTAAAGAGCACCCAGCAGTCAAAGCCAATTGTTAGCTTAGCTACGCTGCATAAAGCAATCTATGACGTAATCGTAAATCTGCTCACTCTCTGAGTCTCTCTCTCTCTCTCCCTCATTAATATGGCGCGAGACACCACGTGTATTCACTAACCACTCACACACACACACACACTATTACTTAAGAGTGTGTATTGACAGACATTAAACAAATGGCCGACACCTTGCAGCGAGTGGACACGTACACACACACACACTGCATGTGTGTGTGTGTGTGTGCAGTCATTTTCCCGCTCCTGCTAAGAGCTCCAGATGTCTGCTGACACATGACCACCTTTTATCTTCCGACTAACTTCCTTGTTTGCACGTACGAGCGAATCCTAACATGGAAGAGGAAACGCAGGAAGTGAGTCATTCAGAGAGTTCACGTCAGAACCACGACACGCTTCACTCTTTATTCACTCTTTACATCCTGACGCCTGTTTGACACCTGATCTGTCAATCTGAGATGACTCATGTCCTCTCGCTTTAAAACAGGGTGTTAAATCGAATATTAAATATGCATAAGTGATGGGAAATATACGTTTCTGTGTCAAAAAGCAAATTTAGATCATTGCATTCAACTTGCATGTAATGAGTCGACCTGAATATGAGACGAATCATCTTCTTCTGAAGCTTAAAATGCAAATAAAGCACTCTTAAAATTCTAGTAATAATATAACAGTTACTCACCCAAGAAGTAACTTGATACTCTTTTACCCACTAATGATTTAAAATATAACAATCCACTTAATTAATTTCATCCAAGCAGCAAGGTAGCGCACCTCATGGTTGCCAGGTTTGCAGTTTTCCTGCAGAATTGAGCATATTTCCATACTCTGCTGGTACTTTTGTTTTGTCCAAAGTTTTTTTTTTTTTCTGTTGTCGTACAAACCTGGCAACCCTGGCTAGCTTGAAAGATGAAGCAGTACATGTTTGAAAATACCCCCATTGCTTAAGTGATTACTTTAATTACCCCCCCCCTTAGTTCTCTTCAAAATTAAAACAAAACACACTGAACAACTGTATTCCATATTTTTGTATTTATTTAGCATTTTATTATAAAGTATTTTTGTATTTTGAGCATTTTATTAAAAAGTATTTCAGAGTTTTTACTATCTCAGTTTTAAATATTGTAGTATTGTAGCATTTTATTGGTAGGTAATGTGAAACCCTTTCAGGAACAACCCAACAAAACACAGGCTCAGAAAATTCCCATTTTTTTGGAACTGAGATGTTTATTAACCCTTTTAACAAAATCCACAAAAAATGTTGCTTTATCATTTCATTCATGATGTATTTTTTATATCACATTTCACACGGTGGGCAGTTTTGCAAACTATTTTATCTGTTTATTCAAGTTTTTTTTAGCAAATATGCATTTGTCTCATGCAGAAAACATTTATTTTAGATAAAAGAGTAACTATTAATGTGCTATTCTTACTTTAACCTCTTGAAAATCAAACAATGATTTTTCTGAAAATATGTGAATGGATGATTTCATGAGAGCAGACATTTAGAAAAGGGCCAAAATAAAACCTCAGCTGACTGTGTTGCTATGACAATCCTCAAAGTGGTGAAGTATGTTTTTAAAAATATTACTATCGTGTTGAAGAGATAGAGGTCTTTGAACTCATGTTGCAAATCTGCACCATCTGCCTTGAGAAGGGAAAAAAAAAAAAAGGAAAACTAATTTTAGAAAACAAATGTCTCTGGCGTTCCCAGAAAAGTATGATGTCAAAATGAGGTCACAGCCCAAAAACGTTGGTAACCACTGTTGTAACAACCTGCAGAGTGACAGGTGGATGGAGATGCACTCAGGTGAAGCTGCTGATGTGCTTCAGTCCCTGCAGGATGAAAAATCCCCACACAGAAACACAACGCTGTCCCTCCTCCTTCAGAGAAGCGACACAGCTGTTCTGTGTGTGAGAGAGTTTATATCACAAAGGAAGACGAGTTTGAAGAAGAAGAAGAAGAAGAAGAAGTGAAGCCTTCAGGGAGCGTCTGAAACACTGAGGAGAAAAATCTGCAGGAAACACTTGAAAGCAGCTGAAACAGCAGCTGAGTGGAGGTCCTGAGATTTCTCCACAGATAGTCGTGAAGAACGAGGCCGTGGTGAGCAGTTTTATCTGACTCTGCTGCTGATTGTGTGTGTGTGTGTGAGTGTGTGTGAGTGTGTGTGTGAGTGTGTGTGTGAGTGTGTGTGTGAGTGTGTGTGTGAGTGTGTGTGTGAGCGCTCATAGAGGTGTTGTATCAGAGAAGTGACCCTCAGCTCTGAATCCTCAGCCTGCAGCTCTTTATGATCATTACACCACTTTTCAGTCAACACTAAACTTACTGCAGAGACACAACAGACGCACAGATACGACTTTTATTCTTCACTGTGAAGTTTTCACTCTGGTTTATATCCACATCAACTTCTACATTTGTTATGAAACGTCTCTGCATCTCTTCAAAACCCATCTTCATTTCTTTACAGCTCCTTACAAACACTGATGTTTTACACAGTCCTGGTTAGACTAAGTGAACATCGCGGCATTACAGAAACATCGTAAACAGACATTGCTACTTTCTGATGGCCTGTAGGGGGCAGTATACGATATCTAAACAAGTAATAATAAAATAATACACACTGATACTGTCATATCAAGTCTTCTAGCGTGTTGGCGTTGGCCATCGTCCTGTTCATTAAAGGCATGACTGTTAACCTCCCATTAAAGTGGATGAAAAGATAAAGATAAATCATCTGGTTTCAAGAAATAGACTCAGCTTTAATAAAAGAAACAAATCTTGATTTGAACCTACAGCTCATTTTAAGCTTATTGTGAGATGCAAAATGTCCCATAGCAAGAAAATGTGGCTATAATGAGTTTTCCCAGCTATTTTCAAAGTCTCTATTTTCACATAAAGCTTAGTTTAAGATATCTTACTAAGAGAATTTTCACTTGTTCCATTGGATTTATTTCTCTTAAACATCTTGCATTATTATTATTGACAAATTCTAGAGTGGCTTTTTTCCAGTGTATCATTTTGTCATGACGTATGACGGCACCAGCATTTACTTAATGTAAGATTATTTTTCAATATATGGAAAAAAGACGTGTCATATTTTTTATTTGTATCAAGAAAAATGCACTTGTTATTAGTGAGAGCACACTCATTTTCAGTTTCTGGGTTCATTGAGGTTACATATTGTTAATTTAGCCAAATTTTATTGTCCAGTTGGCAGATAATTTTGCTAAATTAAAGTAAAATACTTACAAATTTTGCACATTTTTCGCTTGTTTTTGGAGGCTAGATTTATGCAGGGTAGAAAAGCCAAAGAAAGGTTTGCTAAATAAGACTTCACATGCACAAGTTACAATCACAGCACTGAGACTGAAGCATTAGCCCGAATACATTGACTTCCAACTCAGTGGAGGTTCTGGAGTGGTCTTCTCAGTCTCCTGACCTCAATGGGCCTCATTCACGAATAAAAGCGTGAATGATTCTAGTGAATCAGAATCATTCTAAATCCACAGGCGCGTTCCTGCATCCTGAAATAAACATAAACCACGCCTCAATTCATCCATATAAGGACATCTGTTCAGAGGTTCAGGAGGAGGAGCAGTCTTCCTTTAGGTCCTCATCATCAGCATCAACCTCACAGCTCGTTCTCTCGGTGTGAGTCTCTGAGCAGACGTCTGCGAGCAGGACTGGCCTCTATTTACTAGTCGACTAAGAGGACCACGACACTCCCTCTACGTACCGTGTATCCGTGACATAAATAACACATTAAAACAGCTGCTGGATATTTTTACAAACAGGTAAATAAATCTGAGTGAACAGCTGAGCTGTGTGTGCGTCATTTACTCAGAAATTGTTCAAAATCATAAGAAGAAGCAAATTATTTTACGTCTTCATTCAGTTTGCACAACTTTATGAAAAACTGTTTGTCAGAGCAGTCGACGATGTAATCAACATAAAATAATGTGACATTCTGATATGCACATTATCATATTTTTAATCTAAACTAAGTATTTCAATTTGAGATTTAATATTATAAACATGATGAGGACGAAAATGTGTCAGTTTAATCGTTATTTCATAAATTTAGTCAATGCACAGTTTTTATTAATGAAAATTATTTAAAGCTTTTTTCTTTTACTAAAAGTAGTTTTAAAATGTTATGTTTTTAGTTAAAGAGTTTGTGTTTTAAGTTATATAAACAGCTGATCATTCATTATTTGTGCGTACTCATGGTCTGAGGAGGTTCTACATTTGATCGCAAAGTAAGAAGAAATTCAGGTAAGAAAACTTTGATGAATCACAGGTTTGTGCGTCAAACGTTCATACGCATGATTTAGGCACGAATTTATGCGTACGAACGTTTTGTGAATGAGGCCCATTATCATTGAGCCACTCTGGGGACAGAGCAAGAATTTACAGGAACTGGAGGCTTTTTGCCAAGAAGAATGGTCAGTTTTACCATCTGAGAAAATAAAGACCCTCATCCACAACCAGCACAAAAGACTTCACTAAAATCCAGTTCAGGTTCCCATGAAGAGCCATTTGGGGACAACAAAAACTTTGGAGGCAAACTCAGTCGAATCATCTGGACTGAAAAAGGGTTCAACTTCAAACATCTGCGTGCAGGTTAGTGCACATGATGCATGATGGGAAGACAATGGTAACTTACGCCATCAGCATCTGTAGTGTCATGAGTTACTGAGCAATAAAGACGCTTTGTTTCAACCATCTGATGAAACATGGGACAGAAAAATGAGCTCAAAAAAACTCTTTTCTAAGTTTTAGAACATTTAACTGGTTATGTGTTAGTTTACCTTATATCTTTAAGAAGAGATTCATCTACCAACACACACACACACACACACACTCCGACCCTCTCCACTGGGAGCAGAGTGTGACGGTGGCATTAACTCAACAGAAAATTAGCCTCAGCCGACCAATTAACCAGCTCTTAAACCTGCTCGCTGGAGAAGACACAGCGTGTGTGTGTGTGTGTGTGTGTGTGTGTGTGTTAAAGGGATGGAAACAAAAGAGTGCAGAACTGTGTGTGCTCAGTGGGACGGTGGAAAAGGTGAGTGTGTGTGTGTTGAGCAAAGGTTAATAGGACCTCAAGAGGGATAAGACAAGAGCCTCGTTACCTTCCCTGAGCTGTCGTATCCTCCTGCCACACACACACACACACACACACACACACACACACACACACACACACACACAGTGTGTGTGTGTGTGTGTGTCCTCCTATCAAGTAATGACAGAGGCAGAGTGTACACCTGATTATGAGAAATTATGGGCTGTGACAAGAGGGTAATGCGACGCAGACATGAGGCGAGAATAGAGAGAGAAAGTGGGACTCTCCTCAAAGTGCGGTCTCTACTGAGAGCATCAAAGAGACGGATTAGCACAAAAAAAAAAACGTTTGCACCGAGGAAAAACCTGCTGCATTTATTAACGAGGAGTATCAACCAATCAGGAGTCAGCAGGAGAATCAGCCTGATCCTCCTCTGTAGACCCCAGTCCAACAAACATCTTTTAAGTCTTTAAAGCTGTGTTTCCATTGCACCTGGAATTATGCAAAACCAAAATATCAGGATAATAAAATGGTAACGTAAACACAAAAAATTTGAGAAACTTCTTATTTTACGCTCTCTTGAGGTGGTTTTTCATAAGTTTCTATACTGAAGTTTATGACTAAAATGCAATAGAAAAACCTTAAGAACATGTCATTGTTTAGGACAGCTTGAAACAGCCTTTAGCTCTATTCATTCATTCTCCATTCATTTCAATGGGCCAAAAGTCTTTGGAAAATTCCGAATATCTCAAAAAGTACAGAAATTAGGGACAAACCAAACACAAGCACAACATTCCTCATCAGTCTTAACATTTTACTTTTTGAATGGTCCAAATCTGTGCAACTTTGAGTAGCAGCAGTGCCGAAAAATGGGCAGAAGAATACGTTTAATCATAATAATAACGCTGAATATCAATATGTTGAGATGCTGATGCTCAGTTTTTCAACATATTGTGTCTCCATTGCACCTGGAGCTGTGCAAAACCTAAATATGGCAATAACAAAATGGTAATGGACTCACCAAAATGTTGAGAAACCTCTCAAATTTCAATTAAAAGTTTTCACAATCTCTTCAGCTGATTTTCCATAAGTTTCCATCTTCAAGTTTACGACATAAGTGCAATGGAGACCCCTTAAAAACATATCATTGTTTGGGACAGCTTGAAACAGCCTTTGGATCTGTTTATTCATTCTCCATTCATTTCAATGGGCCACAATTCCTCAGAAAATTCAGAATATTTTAAAAAGTACAGAAATTAGAGATAAACCCAATGCAAGCACAACATAGCTCATCGATATTAACATTGTACTTTTTGAATGGTCCGAAGAAAACGGGCGGAAGAATAAGTTTAATCAACAATATCGTTGAATATCAGCATTTCAACTTAATAAACTTGCCTTACAAATTTGAAAAGTTTTTGATCTGCATTCAATAGAAATAATAAAAAAAAACAATGAATAAGTGAAGTTTAAGACTGAATTCTGTCAGGAAACTATCTTGACCCTGCTGTGCTAAGCTAATTCTAACTCACATTGAGAAGAATAGAGTCTCAACTGTTGGTTTCTTCCTCCACCATCGTCTCTCTCTCTCTTTGCACCGTCTCTCTGTCTCTCCCCCTGTCACCTCCTCTCATCCTCCTCCTTTATCTCCCTCATTCTACATCTTCAGCCGTCACTCCCTCCTCCGTTACTCATCTCTCTCCATCTCCCTCTCTCGTCCTAATCCCCCTCTCGACTTGTTATCTCTCTGCTCTTTAATCTTTAGAAGCAGAAAGGTCTGCTCTCGTGGTAAAGTTCATATCTGCGGTAAAAAAAAAAACACGGACGGGTCGTCACAGTCGACTGGCTGCTGCCGACGTTGTGTTTCTGGGGGTTTTTGTGCTCTTTGTCAGTCATGCTATTCTGGGCCGCAGACTGACAGGCTGATAGAAAAGACCGGAGCTCTGAGACAGCTGCAGACTCCAATGAGCTGCAGAAGAGAAATAAAAGTTAAAGAAGAAACTTTCAGAGAGTCACGGCTTTGTGCTTCTGTGAGCAGTTTGAAAAAGTCACATTTTTATTTATTTGCCTCGTCATAATATGTGATGCAAAATGAGATTATCGTCAACAAAATAGGTTATTTCTAAATGCTAACTCTTAGCTTCCCAATCAGGGCTGAATGGGTCAGCACGTCAAGGTCTCTATGACAACACCACGCCTGCTGACGAGGTTTATCGTTGAAAAGAGAGATCAGAGTTTTACTCTGCTGGCAACTATTTCTGCAGTTTATTTGGTCGTTATAGTGGAAGCAGGAGCTGAACTGTTTGATAGAAAAAAAGGTCAAGAGAGCAGAAGAAAGCTAAAATAGGAGAGAGAAAGAGCATAAAGCTAAAACACAGACAAAAGGCTAAAACAGACTAAAGACTCAAACATGAACTAAAGGCTAAAACACAGACAAAAGGCTAAAACACAGACTAAAGGCTTAAACACAGACTAAAGACTCAAACACAGACTAAAGGCTGAAACACAGACTAAAGGCTGAAACACAGACTAAAGGCAAAAACACAGACTAAAGACTCAAACACAGACTAAAGGCTAAAACACGGACTAAAGGCTAAAACACAGACTAAAGGCTTAAACACAGACTAAAGGCTAAAACACAGACTAAAGGCTAAAACACAGACTAAAGGCTAAAAAGAGAGCTATTGACTAAAACACTGGATAAAGACCAAAACATGGATCAAAGGCTTAAATACAAACCAAAAGCTGAAACACAAACTTAAGGCTGAGACAAGGACTAAAGACTCCAACATCGACTTAAGGCTAAAACATGAGATCAAGGCTAAAACACGAGCTAAAGGCTTAAATATGAACTAAAAGTTAAAACAAAAGCTGAAGGATGAAGCACAAACTAAAAATTTTCAACCAAACCAAAAGCTAAAACATGGACTAAAGACTAAAACATGGTCTACGAATTAAAACTCAAGCTTAAGGCTAAGACATCTGTGCCAATGTTCACTCGAACCCACATGCAGCAGTTATTCTGCAGTGATCTGTTCAAACCTGAGAGTCTATCAATAAAATGAAGAGCCAGGTTACGTTTGCTCTGCTTGGTGAGGTTGGAGTTGGTAGATGAGACCTGGTAGGACACAACCAGGATTCACTAACGTTACACGGCACCATTAAGTTAAATGTAGTCGGCGACTAAACTACGGTACAAACTCACTGAGTTTGCTTGTTGTCACGTTTCAAACAACAGGGCTACATAACTGCTGGTAAAAATATTACCTTGTGGCATTGTATTTGGGGAAAATCATCTTGAATAGAGAATAGTAGAGGTAAAAATAAGATCTGATCTCCATTCATCATTCAAAACAAATACACGTGTCATTTCTCGCGACAGTTTGAGTGAGTCCTCCAGCCAGAGGGGAGCGATGGAGCATTAGTTACAGCCTCTTTAACTCACAGCTGAAAATTTACCCCAAATAAAACTGTTCTGTGACTTAAAACTGCCTTTCAGCGGTTATTTAACCTCTTTTACACAGGTCTGGGCTGAACAGTGATGAATAAAACTGATGTTTGATTTTCTTTCTACTGCAAAAACCACAGAGAAATGTGCACATCAGCTGTAAATTCAGTCATACTTTTGGTTAAGCTGGTTTGTTTTTGCAGGGTTAGGGTTGTAGACAGAGGCTGTAACAGAGTAAAAACAACAGATAAACCTTCTCTGTGTCGTCTGAGCTGCAGATAAAAACAGTAAAACCTGCATCTCACCTGAACGTTTGTGCAAAATTGTGTTTGTCATCCATTTGTTCAGGTTTTGACTTTGCTATTTTAAAATGCATGTTAGAGAAAGATGGTTTTGGTATTAGTACTGGTAAGACTTTCACGCTTTTTTCAACCCTGAGTATCTGTGAGTAAGAGCATGAACAGGTAGAAATATAATGTGTATTTGTAGATCTGTAAATAAGAAGCTGTGATTGAGCTCCTTGTTAGTGTTATCTGTGTTTCCTGACCTGTGTGTTGAATATAAAGGTCTGTAGCTGTGATGTCTCCCACACACAGCCCTGTCTCCTCTGATGTTCAAACACAGAGCAGTGAGTCTGGATGATCAGAAAGCTGAGGATAAAGTCTGACTCTCTGAAGCGTCGGTATGTTGACGCCATCTCCGTTAATGGGCGCCGCTCTTTAAGAGGATGAGACCGTTTGGAAGCGCACACTCGTGGAGCTGAAATGGGTCGTGCACCTGTTTCATTAGGACCCGTGCATGTAGAGAGAGTTTTAATGCTCCATTATCTCCTCTCATACAACAGTGGAGGGCTTAAAGTATATTCATAATTAGTCATGATTCATAACGCAGCGGTGGCCATCAACACAGGCTCATCCAACATCTGCTCCACAATTATCTAACAGGCTGCTCCCGCTCTCTCCCGGGTTTCAGAGCCAGACTCAGGGAGCAGCTCTGAGACTCCAAAACTGTTACAAAAAGCTCGATTCTTCGGACAATCATCCCCCGAGAATCACATGATGAAGAACAATTCTTCAGTTCAGGATTTATTCCAGTCACAGGTAAAGTTTACAGAGCTGCACTTTTAACCCCCTCCAGGCAGGAATGCACATTTGCAACATGAGTTCAAAGATCTTTATCTCATCAACATGATAAATAGTTTCTTTAAAAACCTGTTAGAAATATTTTTAAAAACATATTCTACCACCTTGAGGATTGTCATATCACTACAGTCGGCTGAAGTTTTATTTTGGCCCTTTTCAAAATGTCTGCTCTCATGCAATTATCCATTTGCATATTTTCAGAAAAATCATAGTTTGATTCTCAAGACGTTGCAGCAAGAATAACATACAGCAAACCCTAAAAGAGAAACTTCTGAGAAAAGACGTTTGGCTTTTTGTCCTGTTATACAACGATGGGATTCCCTGACAGAAAACTTAAAACACGGCACCACTGAATGTTCTCATCTCAAATCTGCATCAACACACACCGATGTGAAGAGACGCATCAATAAGGACGTTACAGTCGTCTCCACGGCTCAGTCTCCTCCGTCTCCTGGTCTAAAAATACTCCCCCAGACTCGGAGCCGCTCACAGACCAAAGGACTCCTGCTCTTTAACTTCCCATTAAGTCAGAGTTGATGTGGATGTATTTATAGCGAGCTCAGGCGGCAAACAGGCGAAGAACAAAGGACGGAGACTGAGATTAAATATAAACCTGAGCTGTCTGCCTTTTCTCACCTCTTTAAGCTTTTATTCCTGCGTGCAGCTCTTTCCCTCAGAGTGGGAAAGGATGTTGCAGCTTTGTTTCACAGCTCTCTGTTAATGTGCAGTAAAGACTTTCACTCTGGAGGTAATGATGCCGCATTATAAAAAGCACCGAGGAGGAAACTTGTTGAACTTTCTCAGGCTGTGAAAATGATGTGGTGGAAACCTACATTTGTTTTTGATGCTTTTATCTTTTAGTGTGGTTTACGAGAAGAAAGAGAAAGTGATGGGCACAAATTTAACTGATAATATCTTTTTATCTGCGATACAAAGAAGAGAAGAAGAAAAAGAGTTGAATGTTTTTAATCACGTTTTGGTGAAAGAGCCTGAAAACTGGATCATTTATAAATGTGTAACTTCGTTTTATTAAACCAGCTCAATTTCCCATCATGTCAAGTTTGAATTAAATGAAACTGGGGAAAAAAAGTTCACAACAACCTGTCCAGATTTGCAGCATTTTATCTCTACTTTATCTTTACCAATTATTTTTTCTTGTGTTAATTATGGGGTGTTCAGCCTTTAAAGCGAGGGGACGAAAGAGGCTAAAAAGTTAGACAATCAGGAGGCCTGTTAGTCAGAAAGTCTGAAGGACCATTTGTCCAAAATAAAAGGACTTGTCAGTCAGACAGTCAGAAGGCTTGTTAGTCAAAAAAAAAAAAAAGTTTAATCAGAAGGCCGAAATGAGAGGGCCTGTTAGTCAGAAAATCAGAAGGCCAGTTAAACGGGAGGCTGATTAGCCCTAAAATGAGAGGGCCTGTTAATCAGAGAGTCTGTTAGTCAGAAAATCAGAAGGCTGGTAACACAGAAGGCCCTTCAATCCAAAAGTGAGAGGGCTCATTTGTCAGAGGGCCCATCAGTCAGAAAGTCAAAAGGTGCATCAGTTGAATAATAAAAGGACCATTTAGTTAGAAAGTGGGAGGCCTTGTTAGCCAGAAAATCAGAAGGTCTGTTAGTCAGAAGGCCCATCAGTCCATAAATGAGAGGGCCTGTTAGTCGGAGGGTCTGTTTGTCTGAAAGTCAAAAGGCACGTCAGCCCAAAAATTAGAGGGCCAGTTAGTCAGAAAGTCAGAGGGCTTATTATTCAGAAAGTCAGTCCAATTAGTTAGAGGGTCTGTTAGTCAGAAAATTAAAAGGCCCATTATTAAGAAAGCCAATCAGCCCGAAAATTGAGAGGGATAGTTAGTCAGAGCTTTCAAATGTCAGAAAGTCAGAGGACAAGTTAGTCAGAAAGTCAGAGGGCCTGTTAGTCAGAAAGTCAGAGGGCTTGGTAGTCAGAAAGTCAGAGGGCTTGGTAGTCAGAAAGTCAGAGGGCTTGGTAGTCAGAAAGTCAGAGGACAAGTTAGTCAGAAAGTCAGAGGGCTTGGTAGTCAGAAAGTCAGGGGGGCCTGTTAGTCAGAAAATCAGAGGGCCTGTTAGTCAGAAAGTCGGAGGGCTTGGTAGTCAGAAAGTCAGGGGGCCTGTTAGTCAGAATGTCAGGGGGGCCTGTTAGTCAGAAAGTCAGAGGGCTTGGTAGTCAGAAAGTCAGGGGGGCCTGTTAGTCAGAAAATCAGAGGGCCTGTTAGTCAGAAAGTCAGAGGGCTTGGTAGTCAGAAAGTCGGAGGACCAGTTAGTCAGAAAGTCAGGGGGCCTGTTAGTCAGAAAGGCAGAGGGCTTGGTAGTCAGAAAGTCAGAGGGTTTGGTAGTCAGAGAGTCAGAGAGCTTGGTAGTCAGAGAGTCAGAGGACAAGTTAGTCTAAAGTCAGAGGACCTGTTAGTCAGAAAGTCAAGGGGCCTGTTAGTCAGAAAGTCGGAGAGCTTGGTAGTCAAAATGTTGGAGCTCCTGTTAGTCAGAAATCATTTTTATTTAAGAACATCAATTAACACCAGGGATACCCCCCCCCCCCCCAAAAAAAGGTGCTTCATCAGCATTTTTCTGTTCATGTTTGTTTTCCTATTGTTATGAATCGTTGTTTGCAGCTTGTTTCTGTTCCTGCAGCTGTTGTAACTTTCACATCATGACTCTCAGTCTGCAGCACGTTTCTAACTTTGCTCTTCTTGACTCTTCTGTGAAATTCACTCAACTCTGTGGAACTGGTGCAGATCAGAGGATACAAATTCCCAAATTCACTCAGAGTTAATGTAAAGACGTGTTAAAGTCTGAAGATGACGGCGTGAGCAGCAGAAACAGTGAAACTAAAGTCTCTGAACTCAAACAGATCCGTTGTTTGTGTCTGTTGGAGCTGGACCAGTTCTGGGTCTGATTGAAATAGAAAGTGTTTTTCATAAAGCAGCAGAGAGCAGCTCTGCATCGCTCTGAGGATCCATCACTGAGGTTCGACTTCCCACACAGTCTGACAGAAATTACATTTAGAGAATAAAGTGAATGATGCTCACATATCATCCTGTACCTTCTCCTCCAGCTTAACTCCATCACCCTGTTTACCCTCCTCCATCTCCCGCTCTGATTTGTCTCATTTCCTCCTCTCTCCTCCTCTCTGTGTTGACTCAGCCGACTGTGCAGCCTCTCTCTCTCTCCAACATCTTCTATTAAATATGGATTAATTACTCTGAAACCTTGTTAAGCTTCGTTAAGACCTCTCGCATTAATCAGCGTTGTTTTAATTAGAGGAGGAAGTTTTGCGTGTATGTTTTACACCTCCGACATTTTAATCAACTCAATCATGTTTTGATTTCAATCCAGCTTTGTGTTGTTGTTTTTTTTTCTCTGTTCAGCTCAGAGGAACTCAACGTGAACTATTCAGGGAGGAGACGACGTTTCTTTCTGCTCATCAGAGTTATTAAAGCGCTCATGTTGAAAATGACACCTGCATCGTTCCTACGGTAACCAAAACCCGAAAAGTGGACCCTTTACTCGACCGCTGTGAGATCCTGCAAAAATACCCAAAGATCCTCAAGGACGACAAAGTAGCTTCAAAACCCAAACATCATGATAATCATAAAGAATGTATACAAACCCATTTCTGTCAGTTAAAAATATGAAAATAAAAATGTAGCTTTCTTTAGATTCTTATTTTTTGCCTATATCAAGAATAGATTATGAGATAAAAGTCAATTTAATAAGATAAAAAAGTCAGAATAATAAGTAAAATCAAAATTTCTACTTTTTATGTCAAAATTTTGACTTTTTTTCTATTAATTTTGACTCTATCAACAAAAAAATTTGAATTTGTACCTCAATATATGAACTTTTTTTCTAAAAATAAACGCTTTTTTCTGACACTGAATCACAAACTTTCAACTTTTAACCTAAGAATTTGGACTTAATATCTTATAATCTTGGCTTTTCATCACAAATTTTTACCTTTTCTCATAATTTTGACTCCTTTTTTTTACAGTTTTGCCCTATTTCTCAGACTTTCTACTTTTTTATCTCAAAATTTAGGCTTTTGTTCTCATTATTTCTACTTGTAACTCAGATTTTGTTCCCCTCCAGACATAATTTTACCACCAAAAAGGAGGAACATGCTCAGGAAAAAGAGGACGTTTGGTCGCCTCGTCTGAAAGGTGACATCACATAAACTCAGCACCTTTGTTCCAGTTTCATGGCTGTGACGTCTTCTGCAGAGTTTTCCTCTGAATCCAATCAAACACTCGCTCTCTAAACATCTGCACTGTCCCTCCCCGAGGCCGACGCTCGCCGCCTCCTCAGGATTAAACTCAAACCATTTTCCAGCTCATCGCCGCCTGCTAGCATCAGCAGCTCGACGCCATCCGGGACGCCGTTGTAACCGTCGGTGGCTCAGCGTTCTGCACGCCGCGCTCCGTCACCTCTGACTGCTGTATAATTCAGAGGCTGCTGTTTCTCCTTCTCTGCATAATTTAAGCAATGAGAGAATTCACTGTAATTAATGCTTTAACCTGTTACAATGGGGGCGTCCGCGCCCTGCAGGCAGATCTTTTATTCACAGTGATGCTAAACACCAGAGTACGAGCCGTTCTGATCATCATCCCACTGTTCAACCCTCAGAGAAAAGTTGATGAAACTTATGAATGAGTGAATTTCTGAATTTCCACAGGGTGCAGGTTGAAGTAAAGGTTGAGGGAATCTTGAGCTTTTTACTCTGAGGACATTTTCAAACTTTATCTGTTCTCACACCGGAGTCTTTGGGAGCACGATTTAACAAATGAATGTATGAGTGTATAAATGACTGAATTTACTTCTATCATCAGCAAGAAAAAGTCAAATCCACTGCTAGTGAAAGGTTTCAGCTGAAGAAGAGTTTATAAATGATGAACCATTGATGGAATTTACGAAATAAGACAAACAAAACTTTGGGAAAATCTTTGAAATGTGGCAACAAAGAGTTGTGGGAACATAGGGCTGTGGGAATATAAGGCTGTGGGAATATAAGGCTGTGGGAACATAAAGTTGTGGGAACATAAGACTGTGGGAACATAGGGCAGTGGGAACATAAAGTTGTGGGAATATAAGACTGTGGGAACATAAGGATGTGGGAACATAGGGCTGTGGGAACATAAAGTTGTGGGAACATAGGGCTGTGGGAACATAAAGTTGTGGGAACATAGGGCTGTGGGAATATAAGGCTGTGGGAATATAAGGCTGTGGGAACATAAAGTTCTGGGAACATAAGGCTGTGAGAACACAGAACAGTTGTGGGAACATTGAGCTGTAGTAACCCTGAGTTTTGGGAACATAGAGCTATGGGAACATTGAGTTGTGGGAACATAAAGTTGTGGGAACATAAGGCTGTGGGAACATAAAGCCGTGGGAACATAAAGCTGAGGGAACATAAAGCTGTGGGAACATAAAGTTGTAGGAATATAGGGCTGTGGGAACATAAGGCTGTAGGAACAAAGAGCTGTGGGAATATAAGGCTGAGGGAACATAAGGCTTTAGGAACAAAGAGCTGTGGGAATATAAGGCTGAGGGAACATAAGGCTTTAGGAACAAAGAGCTGTGGGAATATAAGGCTGAGGGAACATAAAGTTGTGGGAACATTGAGTTGTAGGAATATAGGGCTGTGGGAACATAGGGCTGTGGGAACATAAGGCTGTGGGAACATAAAGTTGTGGGAACATAAAGTTGTGGGAACATAGGGCTGTGGGAACATAAGGCTGTAGGAACATAAAGTTGTGGGAACATTGAGTTGTAGGAATATAGGGCTGTGGGAACATAGGACTGAGGGAACATAGGACTGAGGGAACATTAGGCTGTAAGAACATAGGACTGTGTCTTGCAGTTATATATTTCCACACTGTTTCGATTTCAACTTCAATTTTCTGATTTTATAGCTGCAGTTTGATGCCTTAAATCATTCCAAAAATCATTTTTTGTTTTACACAGTAATAATTTTGTAGCATCAAACCATTTTCAACTATCAGTAGTACTATTTCCTGTATCCACAAGTTGTTTCAGATGTTTCCCCCTTTCACAAGACTGTTCCATCATCATTGAATAAAACACACTTTGGTGAGCTGGAAGTGGGACATAAATCATTAATATACAACAAATGTCCGAGCACTGAGCCCTGAGGTTCCTCACACCTTTAATAAACTGTTTATCAGAAACCTGTGGGATGGTTCAGGAGCTGCATTAACTTCACACACAGCAGGAGGTTTAGTCTGACTGCAACACAAAAGGTTTGAAGGTTTACATCCCTGCATCCCTACATCCTCCAAAACCTCAAACACATGGCAACACATTTTGATTTATGTGCACAGCAGGGAGTCAAAACGCATTCTTACGCATCTTCTTGGCTGATTCAAACATGACAAACTTTCTCCTGGGAGCAAAAACAAAGTCTGTGAAAACCATCGGTGCCATTGGAGAGAAAGAAACTCTCTGTTTGTAGATAAACTGCAAAATCTGCAAGAATCACTGAAAAAATCTCTATTAAGTGATCAGGTTTCTCTCTGATATCTACTGTAACCAGGCACTAATACACACACACACACACACACACACACACACACACATACAGTTCAAATCATTGAGTGCGGACGGTGGCGTCTATCAGTTTGTCCCCTCGTTTCTTCGTCTCTCTGTCGGCCTCCTAACCCCTCTTTACATTCACTCAATGTGCAGCTCAGTCTTTCTGACACACACACACACACACACACACACACACACACACACACACACACAAACACACACACACACACACACACACACAAACATGCATGCAACGCCCAAGCACTCAGCATGCCCTGCTATTAGGCTGTCAGTTAGTCAGGCCAATAGAATAAGTGCCGTGGATTAGACTGACACACACACTCACACACACACACATAGAGGATGGACAGCATACTAAACAGAGCGGGGCATGAGGTGACAGACATCCCGTCACACACACACACACACACACACACACACACACACACAGGAAACAATTACAGGCACTCAGACAGTCGATGACAGTGAAACGTAATCAACTTAGCGTCATTTCTCCTCCTTTTCTTGACCTCCTGTCATCCCTCCATTCTGTCATTTCCTCCAAACACTCGTCCTCCTCCTGATTCCTCCCACCTCCTCCTCCTCCTCTTTCTCTCCCCTCCATCCTCCTCTTTCTCTCCCCTCCATCCTCCTCTTTCTCTCCCCTCCATCCTCCTCCTCCTCTCAATGACAGACGAGGAAACATCACTCTAAACAGTTTCCTCTTTTCATCTCATTTCTTTCTTTCTTGTTCCTCCTTTCCTCTCCACTATTGCCTCAACTCCATCCTTCCTCTCTGCACTACCTCCTCTCTTCCTCCTCTTTTTTTCCATGTTTGTATCTTTCTTATCACTCCTTCCCTTTCTTCCCTCTCTCAGGTCTTTTTTCTTCCTCTTTTTCCCACTTTCATTTTGTCGTTTGACCAGTTTGTCTCTCTTTTTTCTACCATCTCTGTTTTCACTCTTTCTGTTTCCTCCCCTCCTCTTTCCTCTCCTCTAACCTTTCCTTGCTTTTCTCTCTCTCTACACCTCTTGTCCATCCTCTATTTCTCCTCTTCTCACCTCCTACTCCTCATTTTTCACTTCTCTCTCTCTCCTCCTCTTCCTTTAGACTATAGACTCAACATTTCTTCTCTTCTCCTCCTCTCTTTTCCTTCTCGTCTGTCTTTTACTCATCTTTTCATTCATGTTTCTTCTCTCCATCTTTTCCAGTTCTGCTTCGTTCTCCTCCTCCGTGACTTTCTTTACTCCCCCTCTTGTTTTCCTCCTCTCCTTTTCACCCCCTTGTTTTCTCATCACTTCTCCTTGTCTCCTTTATCCCCTGTCCTCTTTCCTCCCCCTTGTTTCCTCCTGCTCTTGTTCCCTTGTCTCCTTTCCTCCCTTCCTCTTCTCCATTCCTTCCCTACATCCTCTTGTTCCCTCCTCTTCTTGTCTCCTTCTCTCACTGTCTCCTCACTTTCCTTGTTCCTTCTCTTAGTCTCCTCTCCTCCTCTTGTTTCCTCATCACTTTTCCTTGTCCCCCTCTTGTTTCCTCGTCTCCTTTCCTCCTTTTGTCCTCCTCTCCACCTTTCCTTCTCCCTTCTCTTTATTGTCTCCTCTCTTTTCCTCCTGCTCTTGTCACCTTTCCTCCTCTCCTCACCTACTTTCCTTCTCCCCTCCATTCGTCATCTCCAAGTCTCCTTTCCTCCTTTTCTCTTTTCCTCATCACTTCTCCATTCCCTCCCTTTCATCCCCTTGTTTCCTCATCACTTCTCCTTTCCTCCTTTTGTCCTCCTCTCCATCTTTCCTACCCCCTTCTCCTTCTTGGCTCCTTTCTTCCTCCTCATTTCCTCCCACTCTTATTCCCTTGCCTCCTTTCCTCCCTTCCCTTTCTCCATTCCTTCCCTACATCCTTTTGTTTCCTCCTCTCCTTCTCTCCTCTCCTCCCTTGTCTCCTCATCACTTCTCCTTATCTCTTGTTGTCCCCCTCATGTTTCCTTGTGTCCTTTATCCCTTCTTCTTTCGCCCTCCTTTTATCCTCCTCTCCTCTCCTTTCCTCCCTCTCGTTTCCTCCTGCTCTTGTTCTCTTGTCTCCTTTGGTCCTCATCAAGTCTCCTTTCCTCCTTTTCTCCACTCCTCCCCCCTTTTTCTCCTCTCTCTTTGCATCCTTGTCTCCTTTCCTCCTCCTCAAATCCTCCTACTCCTATTCCCTCATCTCCTTTCCTCCTCCCCTCATCTCCTTTCCTCCCTTCTTCTTCTCCATTCCTTCCTTATAGCCTCTTGTTTCCTCCTCTCCTTCTCTCCTCTCCTCCCCTTGTTTCCCCACCACCTTTCCTTTTCTCTTTTTGTCCCCCTATTGTTTCCTTGTCTCCTTGATCCCCTGTCTCATTTCCTCCTTCTGTCCTCCTCTCCTCTCCTCCTTTCCTTCCCCCTTCTCCTTGTTTCATCCTTTCCTCATCTCTTTTCTCCCCCTTGCATCCTTGTCTCCTTTCTTCCTCCTCATATCCTCCTTCTCCTATTCCCTCATCTCCTACCCTCCTCTCCACGTCTCCTTTCCTCCCTCCTCACCTTTCTTTGTCTCTTTTTGTCCCCCTTCTTGATTCCTCGTCTCCTTGTCTCATCTCCTTTCCTCCCCCTCGTTTCCTCCTGCTCCTGTTCCCTTGTCTCCTTTCCTTCCCTTTCATCCTCTTGTTTCCTCCTTCCCCCCTTTTGCTCCCTGATTGTGTCCTCTTCTTCTGACATAACCTCGCTCTCCTCTTCCTCCTCTTCTTCTATTTGTCTCATACCATTCATCTATCCCTCACACACTCCTCTCCCTCTCTCTCTCTCTCACACACACACACACACACACACACATTAATCCCATGAAGAGTCTGTGATTGGAGGAATTTCTTGTTGTTGATTTGATCAGAGTTAAAAACATCTTCAGGTTCCTTCAACACTAAGAGACCATGAAACGAGTCAGGGAGAGATTTCCTCTCCTCCTCCTCTTCTCTCCCTCGTTCCTCTCCGTCCTTTAAACTCATCAGATCATTTCTCCTGAACTTCTCTCTAACCTGAGCTCCTTTACCTGTGTTTCTGACTCACACACAGCTCAGAGATGTGAATCCTCCTTCCTGAACATCAAACTCTCACTTCCTCTTATCCATCCATCCCTCCTCACCCCTTCACCAAACCCTCACGTGTCCCTCCTTCTCCTCCTCCTCCTCCTCCTCCTCCTCTTCTGGGAGATGTTCTGTTCAGCTCACAGCTTCACTACCTCCTTAAAATAATGAGTCTCGATGGAGTCCGACTGTCACAGACTCCTCTCAAACTTCCTGCTCCACACGCTGTCACAAAGTTTATTTAATTACCGCTCAGCTCTGAGTGTTTTCACCAAAGTCTCTCCTGATTGGATGAAGCTGCTGCAGAGGTGAAGGTGTGACATGATGGAGGGATTCAGGGAAGATGTACAACTGCAGCACCAGGTGTAGAAATCACTCACATTTGATCCAAAAACAGAAATTAGAGAGAGAGGAAGGATGGTTTTCTTCACTCCATTATCATCAGCTCTGAATGATTCCTTCACATTTTATTCCCACAAACCTGCAGCAGCAGAAACATCACACACACACACACACAGTACTGAGCTGTGTGTGTGTGTGTGAGAGAGAGAGAGATTTGGTGTGTCACTGTCGCCCCCTAACGGCTACGGAGTCAACTACAAGCAGTAAAACATCCCTCAGCCTCTCATTCAGGCACAATCAAAGCTCAAAATCACATTTTAAATCAAAGAGAAGCAAATTTTTGAAGAATTCAACAAGAAAACTTAACAAAAAGAGAGAAATTTGCTTTTTAAACGAGCTCAAAATCACACAATCCAGGGTTTCAACACAAGAAATGTCCGTTTTAGATCCGAACAGCTTATTTTAATCTCATATTTTGCAGCATGAATGTATGAAATGTCACCAAAACGCACATTTTGCGCTTTCCTCCGCAGCGCTTTTACGCACGGGAGGTTCCGTCAGACACACACACACACACACACACACACACACACACACAGAGCGGGGATCAGGACTGAGTGTTAGGATCCAGTCTTCCCTTCAAAGTAGCCTCTTTTTGGAGCCCTACAGGTCATGAATACCAAGCAGGAGGTGCCATGAGAGGAGCAGACAGAGCTGCTGAGGCTGATGGGAACAAACTTATATTTCCTTCAACATCGAGATTTAACTTCTGAAACCGAGTCTGTGTGAGGAGAGAGGAGACAGCGGAGTGATTTAGAGTCTGATTGTTCTCTTTTACACATGAAACAGACAGTTTAAACTCTCAGCTCTGCGTGAAAAAAAGACAGAAATATAATCTACCATCATTACGTTGCATGCACATCTCGTGTTTCTCCTCATTTACGCTGAAACTCATTCAGATTTCCAGCATTCTGCGCAAACTTTCTGCGCACACTGCTGCATCCTGTAGTCTGAGGCTTGTTTCATGTCTTTTTTAAGCACATTTCCTCATTATTGATCATTTTGGTGCCGATTTGGAGCAGAAAAACACCAGAAACGCGACCTCTCCAAACCCTCGCCAGCGCGTAACAAGTGCCGGAGAAGCGCAGAGCTGCTGCTGCTGCTGCTGCTGCTGCTGCTGCTGCTGCTGCGGAGCGTGAGGGAGGGAAACTGATGCCTGAGATCCAGAGGATGAAACCACACAGCTTCAGATTTCATCTTTCAGGTTAAAAGAAGAAGACAAAGAGTAAAAGTGTGAGTTTAATGCCCGTGATTTCAGCGTAAAGAGCCAAATCTGAATCAACACAATCAAGCTTGTTGCAGCTGAGTATGTGGAAATCTGAGCAAATAACCAGAGCAAGCTTTAAGGACAGTTCGCGCATTCAAAACCCCTGACTCTGAGGCTTCACATACAGACTAAATATGAGTTAAAACGCTTTTTAACGCTTCGTGTTCACCTCCAAAACTTCACACCAGAACTCCAGAGCGCACAGCAGAGCTCAAACTGCAACATTCATCAGCAAAATCAAACACAAATCAAGATGTAAAACACTTCATCTCACATTTTCAAGATTTACGCAATGCTTTTGCGCACATGGCACCGATTCCTGCGCGTAAAAACCTCAATTTCATGTCAGGTTCCTGCGCGCACGTTGGTGCGAAAGTGTCCAAACTGGCAGATTTCAGCTCTAAATATCAGAAACAGATCACAACAAGCTGCTGAAGCCCCACAATCTAAGATTTGATCCAGCACCAGCAGGAAGCACCAAAGGAGCCGCTCACCTGGAAAGAACTGTCCGGTGGTAAATCCTAAAAGTCCAGAGAGGAGGAGGAAAGCTGCAGCCAAAGCGAGAGAGTAACTCCGTTTATCCATTTTTGATTCTTTTCTACGTCTGGTTTCTTCCTCACAGCTGATTATTTGACATACTCCCGTCTGGTCCGTGAACTGGATCTCCTCAGTCCGGGACAGCGGCGACACGAGCACAAAGAAGAAGAGAAGTAAAATCCTCGCATTGGTGGAGAAGAAGCGGCGGAGAAGCGGAGAGAAGTTAGAGATCTGTGCTTCCTTTCCCCTGCTCCGGGTCCCACACTGTCAGCCTGAGTGTGTGTGAGAGTGTGTGTGTGTGTGTGTGTGTGTGTGAGGGTCCGCGTGTGTGCCACAGAGTGTGTGAGAGGGGCGCAGTGTGTGTGCGCGCGCTCAGCCGGTCTCTGACGGACTGACGTTAAGTTGGAGAGGAATGGAGAGCAGAGCGCGCAGAGCCCGGTGCCAGACACGCGCGTAAAGACGAGAGGACTAACGCCAGCAGAACTTCCGGGTGTGGCTTTTCAAATTAAGAGCGAAGGGAAGCAGCATAGAAGAGATTTCATACCAGTGAGAAGCGGGACCTTATCATTTTCTGATGTGAAATAGTATCCCACCTAATTCTGAGAGATTATTGTCTGAAAGATTAAAGTCTCTAGTTTCAGGAAATGTCATGTTTTATTATATGGCTAAAGTCCACATGAGGATAATCAAATCAAAGATGCTTCATGTCAGACATAAAACATCCACCACATCACTTCTACACCTTCTCATCTACATCTGGGTGAAATTTGAGCTTTCTATGTAAAACCTTGTAGGAATTAGAGAGTTTTTAGTCACAAGTGTCCAAACATTAAGCAGAGTTGTACTCACTGTCCAAGCTCTTGTCCAAAAACCTCAGTGCCAACAAAACCAGATTATTAATATTTATAATGAAGCAAAGATGCACTGAGCTACAGAATGACGAAGATCTTGAGGCATTATTTATGTTTTGACAAAAGTGAAATAAACATAGTTCTTTTCATACAAGCATGTGTTGAGGCATCATAGTGGAAGCCCAGTTTTTGCCAGTTAATATATATATACATATATAGATAGAGAGAAAACGTCAATAGCAAGTCAGAATTTTGAGACAAAAAATGTAATTTTAAGTTGAAATGCCAAAATTTGGAGTTGAAGTAGTCAAAACTCTGATATAAATGTAAAACTTTAAAAGGGACTTTCAGAATTTTTAACAAAACAAGAAAAATTTTGACTTTTATGCAAAACTTTCAACTAAACATGAGCCAAAAGAAAACCTCATCAAAGGCAATTTTTCATGTTACACTTTTAACTGAAGAAGATGGACTTCTGTTCATTATATATGTTTACGTTATTTAAAAAATTACACTTCAAACAGAAAAGGAGTGTTTTAAATAAATGCTTGTGTTAAACAGCTACCTTGTCATCTTTGGGAGAATCTTTGGGGGGATCTTGAAGGATCTCTCAGAGGTCAAATATGGGGTCTTTCATTGGGGTTTTTCAAAATCTGGTCACCCTACCTGAAAAGCATAAACCAGTGCAAATATATGACAAAACAAGACAAAATAATATAAATTACCAATGTTTGACCTCACAGTGAAAAGTTCTGACACAAATGATCAAATGATAAAACGAAACTGTTGTTCAATTTTCATTATTTCAAGTTTTTTTTCTACTTGAGGTAGATGAGTTTTCATAGCAGTTTCAGGAAAAGTAGCTTTATTTTGAAAAGTCAGAGACGCTCAATTTCCGGAACACGCCTCCCTGCTTCTGTCAGCTTCACCTGCTTAAGGCCGCTCAGCTGATCATGGTGGCTCCCCCGGGTCCTAACGCCTGATTCCTCCGCAATGAGGAGACACACACACACACACACACACACACACACACACACGCACACACACACACACACACACACACACACACACACACACACACACACACACAG
>RPOG01000579.1:35023-47472 GCA_008086565.1 Thalassoma bifasciatum | reverse complement strand
CTGAGTGTCCACTAGAGTCTGTCTCCAGCAGTGAGTCAGTCCCATAGAGCTCCATGTTAAATAACCTGCAGTTCCCTTAGTGTCCACTAGAGTCTGTCTGGAATCCAAGCAATGTCTATCAGTAATTAAAAAAATCACAGATAAAAGTGTTTTCTTCAGTAATTATTCTTCTTTTAGAAATTGAAACACAATACACTGAACAACTGCATTTAATTTTTTTAATATTAAGTTAGTAATGCATTTTTAAGTATATTTATATTTTAGTACTTTTAAGTACTTTAAGTATTTTATCAAGTATTCCATTATTGTTAGTATTTTTAACAAAGTATTTCAGAATTTTTGGTATTTTAATTTTAAATATTTTTTTATTGTAAAAATTTATCATCTATTATTTTAGTATTTCTGATATTTTCGTATTCAAGCAATTTGTTTTCTGTGTTTATTTTCCTGGATTTGGTGTTTTAACATTTTAAGCAGTAAACTAAATTTTCAGTGTATTACTGAACGATGTGATGTTTGTTTATCTTTGTCTACAGTTGTTTAAAATGCTTCCTGCTCAATGTATGAGCAACTTTCCCCTGGGAAGAAAATAAGTATTGTGACTATGAAAGTTCACTCATAGTAAAGTCTATATCCTGATCAGGAAAAATAAAATTGCCACTGTGAATTAATCCTGGCTACTCTGTAACCAAAAACAGGAATAAAACAAAAAAAAAGGAAAAAGGAAACAAAATTTGTGATTTCTCACAGTTTATGAATTTGCACTTGTGGAAAACAAATGTACAGTTCAGTTTTTAAAAAAATCATCTCAAGTAGAATAAATAACTTCTATGTCAGTGGGGATGTTTTTTTTGACTCTAAGTTTGCATCTTCTTTCTTTCATTAGTCTCTTTCTTAATGATTGGTCTCCATCTGTAAACTGAGAGCTGGTGGCTTTGCAGACAAAAACCCTGAGCTGCAGCAGCTGCAGCAGCAGCAGCAAACAATACTGAGCAGATTAAATTATTAATCGTGTTTTTTATTGAGCACCTCTAACCTTTCTGAGGCGACGGCATAAATCAAAGTGTCCCAGGACCTAAATCACAGATTTGCAGTGAATGCTAAGAAAGCTGGAGCTGGATTTATGCAGCAGGAGCAGCAGGAGGAGAACAAACGTTTCTGCCCGAGGTGTGAACGAAATATAACATCAAGTCTATCAAAGAAAACTCAACACAGGCCTCACTGAAGCTCTAAATCTGAGTGGAACTGGAGAAAGTCTTTCTCCTGTTTTCAATGGGCTCAGTTTCAGAATAAAGCTACAGGAAGAAAAAGGTGAAGTGATGTCTTTGTTATGACAGTTGACATTTACAAAGACAGTGGCAGGTTTTGTTGTCTTTGTAAATGTCAAGTTGTTGTAACAAAAACATCACCAAACAATGTCAACTTTGCTTTAAAAGTGACATAATTGACCAAATGACACTTAATGACAACATGTATGAAGCCTCCTTCAACTTAGTGACAAATGTCGTGTCAGTTTTGTGCATAACCAGACAAACAAAGTGTTTCCCTGATTCTATTGTCACTTTACTGCAAACAAAATAAAATGCATATTCATCCATTTTTTCCGAGCGATCTCTTGTTTACACAGTCAGCTGTTGGACTGGAAACACTGCAGATCTTCCTCATGAATCTGCAGATATGAAAAACACCAGCAAACAGTCCTTTTACTGACCGAACCCCTTCACCTTTAACCTCTCAACTCTAGTTTCATGACATAAAAACAGAACGTCCAGACCCTGAGTTCAGATTCAGATATTTTCACCTTTTATGCTCATGTTTATAAAAATAATGTTGAACAGTTGAACATGAAAGATTATCTCTGTCTGTTTCCTGTTGATGCAGAACAAAGATTATCTCTGAGTCTCTGCATAAAAACTCCTGAAACTCAGGGGCCAGATTTTTCATGAACTGCAGGTTTGAGATCTCCCCAGAGTGGCTCAATGATATTGAGGTCAGGAGACTGAGATGGCCACTCCAGAACCTTCACTTTATTCTGCTGTAGCCAATGGCACCAGGTGAACAGGAACACAAAACCTAGTAACAGTACACACTTGCAGGTTCATGCAGAGTACACGTCGAAGACCCGACTACTCACAAAATTTTCCTCCAGTATTTTCTGATAACATGCTGCATTCATCCTTCATTCATCAGTTTGGACCAAGTTTCCTGAGCCTTTGTAGCTCACACATCCCCAAAACATCAGTGATCCATCAGTGACAAAAAGTTCACTTTTGGTCTCATCACTCCAAATGACTTTGTTCCAGAAGTTTTGAGGCTTGTCTCTGTGCTGTTTGATGTATTTGAAGCGGGAAACTTTGTGGCATTTGTGTAGAAATGGCTTTCTTCTAGCAACTTGACCATACAGCCCATTTTTCCTCAAGTGCCTCCTTATTGTGCATCTTGAAACATCAGACCACATTCTTTCAGAGAGTCCTGTATTTCAGCTGAAGTTATTTGTGGGTTTTTCTTTGCATCCAGAACAATTTTCCTGTCAGTTGTAGCTGAAATGTTTGTTGGTCTACCTGACCGTGGTTTGGTTTCAACAGAATCCCTCATTTTCCACTTCTTCATTAGAGTTTGAACTCTGCTTATTGGCATCCTCAGTTCCTTGGATATCTTTTTATATCCCTTTCCTGTTTTATACAGTTGGATTCACTTTTCCTGCAGAAACTTTGACAATTCTTTTTCTTTCCTCATGANCAAACTTGTAAATAATGGCTGACACACTGTCGGCGCGGGAACGATCTCTCCCCGCAGCGGCCGAGCGCAGGAGTCTGAAAGTTTAAGTGACACGAGCCGAAGGAGGCGAACCGGAGAGGAGCAGCCCTCGGGAGAAAGACATGAAGTGAGGAGAGATGTTCCAACAAAATATATAAAAGACAAGCAGCCGATCCTCTCTGTAGAGCCACACTGAGAAAATAAATAAGAGAAAACCACTCCGGAGAAAATAAATAAGAGAGAAACACACACAGTCTCCACGGGATCCAGAGACCCAGAGTTTGATTCAGTATTCAGTCCATCATCCAGACGCTGCTGTCCAGAAACTCCAGTATTAACTATTCCAACAACACAAACAAGACAGAGCAGCAGAGTCAGATCAAGATTACTCTTCAGAGGAAAGGTTATCTCTGAGACTCTGCATAAAAACTCCTGAAACCCAGGAACCAGATTCAGTTCCTACAAATGCAACAAGTTACATTGGTGAACCATGAAATCTGAGTGAAGAAATGCATTTCTACGCAAATGCCACAAAGTACCTCACTTACAATACACTGCTAACAAAACTTCTGGAACAAAGTTATTTAGAGTGATGAGACCAAAACTGTTTTTCTATAGGTTCCTTGACTCCTACGGTTATTCGTCTCAAGTTTGAGATTACTTCTTCACCTTTTACTCCCTAAGACAACTTTGGTTTGGTGCCAGTCCATCTGGTTGTTTGTAAAGTCGATGTTGACTGTCCTTTTAACAAGACCTACGTTTCTTTTTGGGTGTTTATTGAAGTCGACTTTATGTCCTGAGATACTAAGAATGTGGTCTCTGGACATTTTTCTCAAAATTTCTCCTTTTTTACTTCGAAATTTGATGTTATAATCTCAATATTTCTGCTTCTTATCAGAGAATTTTGACATTTTTTCTCATATTTTTGACCTGTTATCTCAACATTTCAGCTCCATTATCCCAAAATGTTGACTTTTTTATATTGAGATTCTGCTGTTATCCAAAACTTTTGACTCCACTATCTCATAATTCTGACTTTTTTACCCATAGTTTTGATCTTGTGGACAGGATTTCAACTTCTCAAATTTTTTTTACCTATTACCCAACATTTCCCTCTTTTTGCTTCAAAATTGTTGTTTTTTTAACTTAAAATTCTGACTTTTTATCTCATTATTTTGACTTCTTGCCTCAAATTTTTATCTCACAGTTTTGACTTTTTTTCAGCTGAAATACAGGACTCTCTGAAAGAATGTGGTCTGGCTGTTTCAAGATGCACAATAAGGAGGCACTTGAGGAAAAATGGGCTGAAGAAAGACATTTCTACACAAATGCCACAAAGTTTCCTGCTTACAATACGCCAAACAGCACAGAGACAAGCCTCAAAACTTCTGGAACAAAGTCATTTGGAGTGATGAGAGCAAAAGTGAACTTTTTGTCCACAACCATAAACATTGTTCCATTTGGAGAGGAGTCAACAAGGCCTATGATGAAAGGTCCACCATTCCTACTGTGAAACACGGAGGTGGATCACTGATGTTTTGGGGATGTGTGAGCTACAAAGGCTCAGGAAACTTGGTCCAAACTGATGAATGAAGGACGAATGCAGCATGTTATCAGAAAATACTGAAGCCTGTTATAAACAAAAAACTGTGTTTACTCTTTTTAAATCATCATAATAATAATCCTAACGATTGCATTCAACATGTTGCATGTACGTCTGATTATAACAAACCAAAAATGTCTCATATCATTCTATATATACAACCAGGTGAATACAGTTAATATGAATTCTGGAAAAAATTCCCATTGAAAATTAAGGGAGGGGGCCTCTCAGTGACAGAACACTGGACTTTCAAAATAAAAGCAAAAAAGTTACAAATTCAAAATCAACTTGAGAGGGGAACCCACATTTCCTTGCAGCAAATGCTGAATGTTGAAATGCTGAGCCACAACCTTAACCTTAACATCTCCATTGCTCCATCGGAAAAGAGTTTAACTGAGTGACACATGTTAGTCCAATTTATAAATTCTGAAGGTCTTTAAAGGATCCTTCATGGGATCCTCCAATGCTGTTGCTCAGCATTTCAACATTTACAGTCATGGACGAAAGTATTGGCACCCCTGGAATTTTTCCAGAAAATACACAATTTCTCCCAGAAATTGTTGCAAGTATAAATGTTTTTGGTATGACTGTGTTTATTTCCTTGATGTGCATAGGAAAAACGAAAAAAAAAAATGAAGAAATAAGCCAAAGTGGACACAATGCTACACAAAACACAAAAATTGTTGGCACTGTTTTAGAATTGTGGGTAAATCATTTAATTTCTAGCAGGTGATTCTTGTTTTAACTCAGCTGTGGTGAGTAACAGGTGCTGGTAATATAGAAATCACACCTGACGCCAGTTAGAATGTATAAACTCAACCTTTGTGTTGTTGTCTTTGTGAAACACAAAATTGTTGAAAAATATGACTAATCTCAAGGATACAAGACCATCTCAAGATATCTTTAAGTTCCTTTGTCGACTGTATAATAATATTGGGGGGAGGGGCATGTCTCATACTCTTGTCCTCACCACAACCTCCAGGACTCACAGAATCTATGAAAGATTCTACAGTATGTAGTACGGGGGTTTCATTAGGAAGTTGTTCATAATGTGAACAAACTTTGATTCTTTCACTCAGAACAAAGCAACATGAAAACAATCAAAGGAGCAGATTAAAATCAGGCCGAGCTCTGGAGGACAGACGTCGTTCTCCTCCCGCTCTCCCTGGAGACATTCATGGCATTCAGCTTTAACTCTCTGAAAATGAGGAGAGAATCTCATTTACCTGGACTCATTTTCCAGGTAATAAGAAAACATTTCATCGGTCTGAACGAGTTTGTTCATTCACAACAAACATGAGGCTCCGGGACAGAACGCTCAGCTCTGTGGAGGAAGGAGAGAAAGAGTTTATCTCTAAACTAATGGAAAGATGGAGCAGAGACTCTACTGTAAACACTGCCTCACCAAAAAAAGGAAAAAAGTTCACACACATTAATGTTTCGTTGGACCGCCTTTAGCTTTTATTACAGCCACATTCACTGTGTCATTGTTTCGATAAGTTTCTGCAATGTCACAAGATTTGTTTCCATCCAGTGTGTCATTAATTTTTCACCAAGATCTTGTTTTGATGATGGGAGAGTCTGACCCCAAAGATTCTCAATGGAGTTAAAGTCTGGACTCTGTGGGGGCCAATCCATGTGTGAAAAAGACGTCTCATGCTCCCTGAACCACTCGTACACATCTTGGAATATGCCCGTGCCATTAGGTCATTCAGAATATTCAGGTAGTCAGCTGACCTCATTCTTTGGAAAGATAATGTTGCTGAACCTGAGCAACTGCAGCAACCCCAGATCATAACACTGCCCCCACAGGCTTGTACAGTAGGCACTTGGCATCACTTCACCTGCCTCTCTTCTTACCCTGATGCGCCCATCACTCTGGAACAGGGTAAATCTGGACTCATCAGACCACATGACCTTCTTCCATTGCTCCAGAGTCCAATCTTTATGCTCCCTAACAAACTGAAGCCTTTTTTCCCCTGTTAGTTTTACTGATTAGTGGTTTTCTTAAAGCTACACTTGAGTTCTCTTTGCATTGTGCGTGTGGAAATGTTCTTAATTTCACTATCAAACACACTCCTGAGTTCTACTGTTGCTTTTCTTCCATCTGATTTGACCAAACGTTGATGGTTCTCCATCATCCTTCCAGTTTTTAATAAAGTGTTGGACAGTTCTTAACCCAGCTTTAATTGTTTCTGCATCAATCTCCTGATGTTTTCTCTGCTAACATCTTTTCCACCACCACAGGATGTGTCTCTCTCCATGGTTGTTGAAGAAATGAGAAGTTTTACTGGGGTTAAAGAACTTGTTTACAGCTGAAAAATTATTATCCAATAGGAGGCTTGTACCTGTTTGCTTTGTTAAATCCAAGTGGTATATTTTTTTTTGGCCAGGCAGTGTAAAAAAAATGTCACGTACCCCCTGTTGTAGCTCTCTGTGTTAACACTAAAGATTCTGTTCTCATAGTTTTGAGTTCACACTTATTCACTCTCTTCTTTAACAAGCAGCTGCTCAGTGTTTTTGGACGACTTTAAATGTTTTGTTTCATTTCCTGTTGATAGAGAACTGAACTGCTTCTTATCTGTTTCTGTTTTTGCTCATTGAAGCTCATTTTCAGAGAGTCACAGCAAATAAAACGTCTTTAAATTGGACAGAACTGGCACAGACACACATGTGGGCCTCCTGCCGAGCGAGGGAGTGAGCGAGGGAGCGTAAAAAAAGAGATGAAAAGAGGAAACAGTGACGTCTGCTGCTGCGAAGCTGTTACAGCGGGACGCCTCGCTCTGCGCCCCGTCTGAATTTACCACGCAGATATTACCTCCACTATCAAAGAGATGGTCTTAAATTCCTGCACAGGTGGTCCCCATGTGTGTGTGTGTGTGTGTGTGTGAGTGTGTGTGTGTGAAGCATGTGTGAAGCGTGTGTGTGTGTGTGTGTGTGTGTGTGTGTGTGTGAAGCGTGAATATGATGTAGACGTGCAAATGTTTCGCGGTGTATTTCACAGAAGTACAGACAAGATTTTGTGTGATTGACAGTGATTTGCAGCTGTGTGAACTACAGGAGACACACACACACACACACACACACACACACACACACACACGGTCTCTGCAGGAGTGATAGATGGTTATGCTTCTCCATTTGGGGAATCAGAAGAATGGAAGTCTCTCTCTCTCTCTCTCTCTCTCTCTCTCTCTCTCTCTCCGCTGATCCATTTGTGTTTTCTCTCCATTTGCATTGAAATCACATCACGGCGGCACGCAGAGAAATGAACCAGCGCCGCTTGAGAGGAAGGCAGGAGGCAGGACGAGCTGACGGAGAGAAGGATGGGCAGGTCGGGCGGATGACAAGAGGAGTGAAAGTGAGAATACAAGATGCAAAAAAGAGTCAAAGAGGGAAATAAAGCAGAAAAACAAGAGGAAAGATGGGAACAAAAGAAGAGGAGAGGAAGCTAAAGACTTAGAAGCTGCACATGAGACGTACTTGGACGTTCACACATGACAATGATCCAAAACACAAGGACAAGTGGACCTGCCATTGGCTACAGCAGAATAAAGTGAAGGTTCTGGAGTGGCCATCTCAGTCTCCTGACCTCAATATCATTGAGCCACTCTGGGGAGATCTCAAACCTGCAGTTCATGCAAGACAGACCAAGAATTTACTAGGGGTGGTGAATTGGCCTAATTTCCCGATTCGATTCGATTATTAAAGTCCCGATTGCGATTACCAACAGATTTTCAATTCTTGCCTATTATTAATTCGATTTTTGTCGTTTGTTGATCTTCAATTTAACATCAGTTAGTTCAGCTGGAGCTGGGTGGATTAGTTTCTTGCCGTTTGTTTTTTCCCTTTCCGTTTTTCAGGCTTTGCATCCGCATCACGTTCACCTCAGTTAGCACCTCATTAACTCCTCTTCGCACACACTTGCTCGCTGACTGTGTTACACCGTGTCTGGTTCTCTTAAAGACAGGTGACAGCTCCACCCTGTGGTTAAATCTTGTATGACAGTCAGTAACCGGAGGACTTGCCTCAACTAGAAAATGTAAATAATCGATTTTTGGGAAATTTAAAATCGATTCATAATCAGCCATTTAATAATCGCGATTAATTGATTATCAATTTTTTTCACCACCCCTAGAATTTACAGGAACTGGAGGCTTTTTGCCAAGAAGAATGGTCAGTTTTACCATCTGAGAAAATAAAGACCCTCATCCACAACCAGCACAAAAGACTTCAAGCTGTCACTGATGTTAAAGGAGGATATACACGCTGTTAAGAACTGGGGGAGGGAAACTTTTCATCAGGCTCATTCTGGAAGTTTCTGTTGTTATCATGATTTAAAAGAGTAAACTTGGTTGTCTATTGTATAAATGCACATGTTTTTGTTAGGTTTACATTTTGAAAATACCTTCACCAAAACAATCAATACCTTTTCAAGTATAGCCTGCTTTAAAATGTAATGATCAGTTAAGAAATTGCAGATAAAAAAAGAGTTTTACCAAATTTGCTTTCTGGCTTTATTCTAGGAGAAATACAAACATTCACTTCTACAAAAAAAAAAAAACTACATTTTTCTCACATTTTTGTGAATAAATTCACCTCTATTGGGACTGACTCACTGCTGGAGACAGACTCTAGTGGACACTCAGGGAACTGCAGGTTATTTAACATGGAGCTCTATGGGACTGACTCACTGCTGGAGACAGACTCTAGTGGACACTCAGGGAACTGCAGGTTATTTAACATGGAGCTCTATGGGACTGACTCACTGCTGGAGACAGACTCTAGTGGACACTCAGGGAACTGCAGGTTATTTAACATGGAGCTCTATGGGACTGACTCACTGCTGGAGACAGACTCTAGTGGACACTCAGGGAACTGCAGTTTCTTAAACTTCTGGTTGTCACTCGTCTGCAGCTTAGAGTATCCTTTTTCTACGTTCAAGAAGGAGTTTTATAATCTTACCACGGACTGAAGTATTGGGAATTTGCAGAACTCTGACACTTAAGTGAAAATAAGTTGCACAGAAAGTTTGACAAATAATCTGAATTAATACAAACTTTAACAGAATCAGACATACACTGAAGTTATTTAATATCTGAGTAATTATAGTAACAGTTAAAGCTGAAGTGTCCCTCTAAGGGGGGGATTTCCCCACAGACAGACTGCGTGAGCAGATTTCCTTCACACATTATGTAACACACACACACACACATTCCTGTCTCACTAACGTCCAGCAGACATCGATTCAGTATGCTATAAAGCATGAAGGTCTACATCAGTACTCTGTCCACAGTTGACTTTGTTATGACCTATGTGTGTGTGTGTGTGTGTGTGTGTGTGAGTGATAGAGAGACAAAGACAGAGGACAGTATTCTGTTCACACAGTCTCATGGTGAGGACTCTGCGTTCATCCTGGGACACAGATCTGGTCTGTGAGTGAAAAATAGACGACGGCGTCTCCTCAGGCCCAGGTGAACTTCAGAGCAGAACTGACCAG
This sequence comes from Thalassoma bifasciatum, assembly GCA_008086565.1. Lineage (NCBI taxonomy): Eukaryota > Metazoa > Chordata > Actinopteri > Labriformes > Labridae > Thalassoma > Thalassoma bifasciatum. The sequence continues at coordinate 37,612 of RPOG01000579.1, read as the reverse complement.
GAGCTGATAACCACGCTCAGGTTTGTTCATTTCTGAGGTTATTGAGCTCGGCACATTTCAAACAGAATCAACAAGTTTCATGACATCTTAAAACTCAAACACAACACACAGGTTCATGATTCAGTGTTCTGATTGTTTTGTGATTAAATGTCGAAGTGGAGATCATCTTGCTCCAACACAAATCTACCTACTGGTTCAAATAAAGTAACCCAACCTAACATGGTGTCTTAAATAAAAACCTGTCTGATCCGGTGCTGTGATGGAGCAGAGCTGAAGAAGAGACACATTTGGTGAAGTTTGGCCGTAATGTGGGTCTGTGTCTCAGCATCTGCCCTCTTCTCAGAAACCCTAGTTTAGAGAATCAGAAGGCCTGTTAGTCAGAAAAATAAGTTTAGACCAGTTTTCTTCTGATCAATGGACCTTTTGACCGACTGACTAACAAGTCTTCTGACTTATAAGCTTTCTGACAAACTATCTAACTAACTAACTAACAAGCTGTCTTACGACCAACCCTCCTGACTGTCTGACGAACTGGCCTCCTGACAACAAGGTGTGCTCCCTCTGTCTCCAAATGGACAGGGACTGTTTCAGACCACACCACAGGATCCAAATACACCTGGACAAAAGTAAATATCAAAATAAAATAAAAAAATTGGTGAAAGACTGTAAAAATGTCCTATTCGTCTTCATTCATCAAAAATTTCCAACTGTTCTTGTCTCAAACTGTGTTCAAGTGTCAGATATCGAAAGTTGAGGTTATTCTAAAAAAAATGACAAAAGCAAAAACTGAAATCGTCTCTGCTTGTCTTAAGTTCAGAATAATACAAAAAAATCAAGGGGGCGATGGTGATACCAGTGGGATATCAACAGACGCAAACAATAAATATGCAAAACCTCAAATTGTTGTTTGCATCTTAACCAAAACTCCACATCTTAACTGATTTAACCTACTTACATTAACTTTGTGTTTGAATATGAAGTTTATTCATAAAATAAAACAGATATCACAGAACGACAGACCACCTGCTGTGAGTGTTTTCTGTTTCTATGTCAGACGAAGCTGTTACCTGAGATGTTTGTGTCTGTATCTTTGTCTCAGTGTGTGTGTGTGTGTGTTTGTGCATGTGTTCCTCCAAGGACGTTGGAGGTCGTCTTGCAGACAGAGATATGCATTTGGAGGTGAGAGCGCCGACATTTCAGCGGGAGCACGCCGTTTCCCCAACGCACGACTCCGGCGTTTGTCACTGTGATTTATAGAGAGTCTGCTGTAGCCACACGGTCTGCATTGCTCATGTGGGCCACTGGATCCTTAAAGGACATGGACACACACACACACACACACACACACCGTGACACACATTCACACAATAACAAAAATAAAGCAGCTCAGACACAAAGAGAAATGTTTGCACAGATTACAGAGCATCCAATTCAATATTTCAGGTATTAACAGGTAAAGACGGCTTCACTGGGCCCAAGCAGCTATTTTCAGACAGAGTGTGTGTTTTTGTGTGTGTGTGTGTGTGTGTGTGTGTGTGTGTGTGTGTGGGTGTCTATGGATGCTGAAGTGATATTTATCTAAAAGAAAACTTCTTACATCGAATGTCTCTGGAGATAAGAAATAAGACATAAACATGAGATATGAGCGAGTTCACATGGAGAGTGTGTGTAAGTGAGTCTGTGTGTGTGTGTGTGTGTGTGTGTGTGTGTGTGTGTGGGCGCTCAAAGGCTCATCAGACCCTCTTTGATACGGATCTGAGATATTCCCATGTTGGAGTTGTGATAATTCCCCACAGTGTCTCACACATGAACATAAAAACGCTCTGAAGCTCATGTTTAATGTGACGTAGAGACGATCGTTGATATGAGCAACAGTCTGGATTTTACCAAAATAAAACTCCAGACTCACAAGAGACCAACAGAAAACACAGATTTGCAACCCATATTCAATTAAATGCACCACAAAGACAAGATATTTAGTGTTCAATCTCATGCTCATTTTGAAACTGATGCCTGTAACTCGTTCCTAAAAATCTTGTTCAGGTTGAACAAAAGTCTGTTAAAGTTGCTGAAGCTGCAAAAACATCTGTTTGGATCATTCCACAGGTGAACAGGTGGATTTAAACAGGTGAGTGTCATGATTGGGTATAAAAGGAGCATCATCCCCAAAAGGCTCAGTCCTTCACAAGCAAAGATGGAGCCAGGTTCACCACTTTGTCAACAACTGCGTGAGCAAATAGTCCAACAGTTTAAGAACAATGTTTCTCAACTTTGTCCAACTGCAGGAATTGATGGATTTCATCATCTACAGACCATAATATCATCAAAAGATTCAGAGAATCTGGAGAAATCTCTGCACGTAAGCAGCAAGGCCCAAAACCAACATTGAATGGCCGTGACCTTTGACCCCTCAGGCGGCGCTGCATTAAAAACCCACATCATTGTGTAAAGGATATTAGCACGTGGGCTCAGGAACACTTCAGAAAACCATTGTCAGTTAACACAGTTCATCACTACATCTACAAGTGACAGTTCAAACTCTACCATGCAAAGACAAAGTCACACATCAACAACACACACAAACGCCGC